>QRFJ01004429.1:41416-85552 GCA_006176705.1 Cocos nucifera
TCTTCTCCTTCTTAATCAATCCTCCAAAAATCAGATCTAGATCTGATCTTGAAGATCTTCAAAACTTCTTTTGAAGAATAGTCATTGTCTCTTGTGGTAGTGTTGCCTTCTTCCTTTTCTGGCGCTTTTCACTTGCTAGAATCGCACCTTATGCATGCCCAAAATAGTCGTTTAATGATCTGATATTTGGCTGCGTGACTCTATTCACTAAATAACTATTGTAGGTGTGCCAATATTTGGTGGGCAGTCTTAAAATCCTCATGTTGGTACTAAAGCTCATCAGACATCTATCCCAACATGTAGTATCTGACCTTATTATCTTCATCCATCCACTTGTCAAGTGATGCTCTCTATTCAGCGGATGGATGAGCTGGTAAGGAGGGGGGATCTTGGTCCAATACATGAGTCAACTTCTTAAAATCCAAAATAATTTTGAAGTTCTAGAGCCAATTCTTGTAATTAGGTTCGGTCAGTCTATGGGTGTCCAGGATACGGGCTAGTGGGTTGGACGCCGATATTTTTCTTTTTCCTATAGAGAGTCAAAGTTTCTAGTTAGATTTTATAATTAAGACTTGACCAATTTATTTAGGAGTTTGATTTTTAAATAAATTAGCTTTCACTATTTTCTCAAATCCCTATACTTCCTCTATAGAGATGCAAAAGTCTCCACGATTACTGATTTCTAGTGGGTGGTGCAGTCCCACTAACTGACTCATCACCTCACCTAATAGTTATTGGTGATGGGTTAGCCAATGAGTGAACAACTCTTATCCAATGATTCTTTAATCATGGTGCACCCAGACTTGGTCTCTAATTCATGAATCTCACCATGCCCGAAATATTGATCCATTCCTTAGTTAAGTCAGATCCACCATTTGCATAGATTGGACTTTTAATTGGGTCACTCACCATATCCGAAATATTGAGCCCAATCCATCCTCTAGCCCATAGCATCCAATGCCTAATAGATATGGTTGCATCTTTTCGATGCAACTGAACCACTGTGAACCACTGTGATTAGTCGAGAACAATCAACCCTGCAAAGGGCTCGCATATCTATAATAGTGGAAGACCTTAGACTTAATCTTTTCTTAGGAAGATTTGATTTAGGTCTGTTTAAACTTGACTTGATATAGCCATAACCATTATGACTAACCTAGTGGCTTGGGTTAGCTCAGATTGTTAGCCACCTTAGATCAAGACTGGGTTGACAAATATGGCTAGGTAAGTGAGATCGGTAGAAGGGATATGCCATTAACTCGACAAGAATGCATTCGAGTCAAGTAGCTCTCAATTAAAAATCAGTCGGTCGTATCTGCCAAACTTACTTTAGACACCAAATTATTGAGCTAGAATCAATCAAGTTAGCCTATAATTCAGACTGTAACCACTGAGTCTAATTAGGTCTTAACTCAATCGATCACTCATGTGACTCAATCTTGATCCAGACTTAATCGTATTAGGCTGGTCAATTTAAGCACTTTTGATCCTACCTAACCAACTCTTTATTTGATTTGATCAACCGCTAGACCTAATTGAGCTACCCAAGCCTGAACCAAATTTTATGAATATATCTTAGATCTAAAATTCTTAATTTTAGATCTAATATATTTTATAATCTTAATTTTTAATTAAATTTAGGGTTCATAAATAAAACATCTATATAAAATTCTAGGCTTTCAGGATCTAGGATTTTGCAGAAAATAAGTTTTTTTAATTTTGATTAAGGACAAACACACAGCACCTCTACACACCTAAGAACATCCCATCTAATGGAAGAAGAGGTCCTTTAAACCCCATTTCATTCTTATGATCGGACGGCCAAGGGGCATGCCTTAATCAAAAATATGATAAATCTACAAAACTAGTTAGATCTACATCATATATCACATGTATAAAAATTGATCTAACCAAAAATATATTTTACATACATCTCATGTATCATATCATTCAATTTTCAGATCTAAATTATCTCATAAATATTTAAAAAATAAAATTTAAATTTGATCATGTCAAATTAAAATTTATTCTAGACAATTTTGTAGAACTATTCTACAACTAGTTTAAACATGCATCTATCATATCTCTTATGAATAAATTAAATAAATTTATTTTCTATTTTTTAGATATCATTATAATATTTATAATATCAAAAAATAATAAATAAATAAATTTAAAAATATAATTAATCAAATTAAAATTATGATTATGCTAGACTACATATAGAATAATTCTATTCCTAGTCTAGTCATGCATCTCATACATCTTAGATCTAGATTATTTAATTTTTTAAATTTTTAATTTTAGATCTAATTACATCTAATATAATATCTAAAATTGTCTAATTATTAGATAAAAAATAAATTAAAATTAGATCTAATGAATTATGGAACCTGGCTCTAATACCAGTTAAAGAAAAAAACCTATTTTCTTGATCAGATTCGTTCAGATCTGATTAGATCAGGAGGGATATTTCAAAAATTTTTCTTCTAAGATTCTAATTAGATCATAGACTCCTTAAATCTGATCTTATTAATTTGATAATAAAATAAAATAAAAATTAAATCTAATTTAATTATATCTTTATTTTGGATAATCCAATTATCCTATGATGATCTCGATGTTTGCTTGAGGTTCTAGATATAGCCACACAAGTGCCTGGCCTCTACTGATATTCACTTAGGAAAGATCTGAAAATCTTCTCCTTCTCAATCATTCTTTCAAAAATTAGATCTAGATCTAATCTTGAAAGTCTTCAAAAATCCATTTGAAGAAAAGTCGTTGTCTCTTACAGCAGTGCTGCCTTCTTCCTTTCCTAGCACCTATCACTTGCTTGGATCGCACCTTATTCATGCCCAAAACCCCTTAGGCGAGGAGAGGAGAGAGAGGACTAGAGGGTGGAATGGAGAAGGAGGGAGACAGGCTTTGTGGCATGGGCTAAAGGTAGAAGAAGAAAAACCTAGGCGCAGATAGGGTTTATATAGACCCTGCTGCGCCATGCAGTGCCACATCATCCCAGCCAATCATTGCCCTTTGAGCAATCAAATCTAAATCTAATTGATGGGATAACATCATCTAATCCAATCAGATGAGAGACCCTCAAAATCCTCCTAAGGTGGCACCAAGATTGGGTCAAACAAGAGTTCTTGGCGCCATAGAGTTTAATCCCCTGAAGCAACCGTGGAGTCCCATCTATATGGAACTTCTTCTTTATCCTCATGGGATGCATGCCTCCCTAGGCATGCACCCTCTTCCTATCTACATTTAGCAGGGGGACAAGGCCCCAGGTACTCTCCTATAGGTGCATGACACATGGACAGATGTCCAAGTGTCCAGGGTCAATATTTGACCAATGTCCAAAAATAGGAATTAGCAGGTGATCGAAAATAGTAGGTGTTGTCTTAAATTTATCTTATAAATTAAGACAACCCTTTTCTAATCTAGACAAGCTCTAGTCAGATCAAGTAAAGGTTGTTGAGTGAGCCCAAACATATTTGGTTCAGTCGAGACAAGCTATAATGGTTATTAAAGGAGAACATTAGGCTCAATCATATGCTAGCACGATTTTCTTAAACCTAATTGAATCTTATTCAAATCAATTGAACTAGGTTTGTCCAATTGATGACATCTAGATCCAAATCCTTGTTTGTGTGACCCAGTTAGGTTCAGTTCCATATGGTAATGGGATATGTCGTAATCTCTATCATCGACATCATTGAAACATCTTTCGATGGATCAGAATTTTTTTGATTCAGACAACTAGTATGATCGATCATCCAAATCATTCTAATTGCTCCCAAAATCCACCAGTGACACCTAGTAGCATATGGTGGCAACCCATCAGAACTGAAAGCAAATCTCTTGGTATAGTTATCTGTGTGATTAGGTTCCTCTATCTTGACCCTGAACAAATTAGGGTTAAGGTGATCTCGTCAAACCCCAATATCCGTCATATGAATTAATCATTCGATTCAAGTCTAATGTAAAAATTTTAATAGAAACTCTTTCTATTATTTCACTCTACCATGGCCATGAGCTTATAAACTTGATTCTCATGATCATCATAAGGCAGCTCCTCATCTTTCGAGGTAGATAGATTCCCTATTGGTGCAATCCAATTCCTACAATGAACATGCCATAGCCAACATACACCTCAGGGTTTTGAATGGCTAGGAGACCGAGTTATGGTGTAACCAAACTATAACACCCTCAAGGTGAACTGTCGATGCACCTCAGGTGAAAGAACCAGACACACCACTACAGCTTCAAGCCAGTCATCGACGAGAAGGTAGACTTCTTCATGACTGCTCGAGGTGGTCACGCTCAGTGCCCTCGTTCCCTAACGAGTACCTGTACTCTTGCTCCGATGTCTCTACACCGTAGACTTAAGACTCATCTTTCCTAAAGAAGTGATCGTATACCAACCTTCCGAGTCAATCACCATTCTCATGATGATCCTACAATTGAGAGTATTTTATGAGTTAATAATGAAAATTCATGTCTTAAATTTTTAACTCTTGAAAATATAAACTATCATTACCATTAACTCAAGGGATGTATCACAGACACTTTGAAAAATACACTATGATAGAAAATAACCTATTTTATTATTTATAGTTAAAATTATAATTTTACCCTTAGAAGTGTATTACAAGTGTCAGTCAATCTGGCTTCTAGGGCACACATATCTAACAGTAAGCACCTTAGATTAAATAATGTGTCTGATGTCTACTTATGGCACTATTGGCTAGGTCACATTAAGAAGAACAAGATAAATAGGTCAACTTAAGAGAAAATTCTCAAAGTTAGTGATTATGAATCACTTCCAATCTATGAGTCTTGTCTACTTACAAAAATGATCGAGTCAACTTTTACTAGAAAAGATGAAAAAGCCACTAAGCTCTTAGGTCTAGTGCATAGTGATATATGTAGACCCATGAGCACAAGTGCTAGAGATGGATATTTCTACTTCATCACTTTCATAGATAATCTATCCACATATAGATATGTCTATCTGAAGAAACATAAGTCAGATTCATTTAAAATATTCAAACAATTTTGAAGTGAAGTAGAAAAATAAATTGAAAAGAGTATTAAAACTCTTTGGTCTGACTGAGGAGATGAATATCTTTCTGATGAGTTTTTTTACATATTTAGGAGAGAATGAGATTCTCTTCCAATGGACTTCTCTAGGGACACCACAGCATAATGGTATATCTAAAAGAAGAAATCAGACTCTATTAGATATGATCCAATTCATGATGAGTTTTGCCAGCTTATCGGTATCATTTAGGAGATATGCACTTGAATTAGCTTGCTATCTTCTAAATAGGATTTTGAGTAAGTCTATAGATAAAACTTCATATAAGATATGGACGGGACTTAAGCCAGTACTCTCACATCTTAGGATCTGGGGATGCCCAGCTTACATCAAATGTTTAATGATAGACAAACTTGGATCTTGGTTTGATAAGTGCACATTCATGGGATACCCAAAATAAATCAAAGGATATTACTTCTATCATGCTGATGAACAAAAAATATTTGTCAGCCTAAAGACAATCTTTTTAAAAAAGAAGTTCCTTGGTGAAGAAACTATTACCTCTAAGGTTGAACTTGAGGAAGTTCAATAGGTAGAAAAACCAACATAATTAGTTGAACCAGAACCAAATTTGATTAGATCAAACCTAGAGCCCAGTGTAACTGCACCATTAAGATGATCCGGTAGAGTACCATATTAGCTAGATAGATACTGTAGTTTCTTGGTCCAAGATGGTAATCCCATCAAACTCAATGAAAATGATGAAGATCCAATCAACTACATGGATGCTATGCGAAGACCTGATTTTGAGAAATGGCTTGAGGCTATGAAATCCAAGATAGAGCCCATGAAGGTCAATGATGTGTAGACATTGGTTGACCCATTTAAAGGGGTTAATCTCATTGGATATAAATGGGTCTTCAAAGAAAGGGGCCGTAGATGGAAAGATGGAGATCTATAAAATCCATCTGGTTATGAAGGGATATCATCAACGTTATGGTATTGACTATGATGAGATGTTCTCTCCTGTGGCAATGCTCAAATCCATTTGAATTATACTTATGATAGCTATCCATCTAGACTATGAGATCTGGTAGATGGATGTGAAGATAGCTTTTCTTAATGAAGAGCTGACTGAAGAGGTGTATATAGTATAACCTGAAGGCTTCACATATACAAACGAGTCCAAGGTATGCAAGCTTCAGAGATCTATTTATAAATTAAAGCTAGCATCTCGGAGTTGGAACATGCATTTTGATAAGGTGATCAAAATGTATGGCTTCATTAAGAATGGAGAAGAGCCCTACATTTATAAGTGGGCAAACGATCTAGTAGTTGTATTTCTTATCCTGTACATGGATGACATTCTCTTAATCAGGATTGATATCGCCGTACTATAAGGAATAAAAGTTTGATTGTCATCTCAGTTCTCCATGAAGGACTTAGGTGAAGCTTCCTATATCCTAGGGATGAAAATCTATAGAGATAGATCTGAGAGGATGCTTGGGTTATCCTAGTCTACATATATAGATACTATGCTGAAGAGGTTCAACATGAAAAATTCAAGAAAGGCTATCTTTCGATAGGCCACGAAATTACTCTCTCTAAAAAGGATTATCCGAGAACTCCTAAAGAGAGAGAGAGCTATGAGTAGAATCCTATATGCTTCAACAGTGAGATCTATCATATATATCATGACATATACAAGACCAGATGTAGCATACTCACTAGGAGAAGTGAGTAGTTACCAATCTGATCTAGGAGAGAACCACTAGAAGGTGGTGAAAACCATTCATAAGTATTTGAGAAATACTAAGAACCAGTGGCTGATCTATAGTGAGTCTAATCTAAAACTTGTGGGGTTTATAAACTCTAGCTTTCAGTCTAACCATGATGACAGCAAAAGCTTGTTGGGTTATATCTTTATCCTAAATGAGAGAGTTGTCTACTGGAAGAGTTTTCAACAGCACACTATGGCAGACTCAGTATGCGAGGTAGAGTACGTCGTGATATAAGATGCTGCGAAGAAAGCTATATGGCTGAGAAAGTTCATCACTAAGTTCAGAGTAACGTCCTTCCTCGATGGTCCGATCTTGCTATACTACAATAGCACTAAAGCAATTGCTTAGGTGAAGAAACCAAAGGCATACCGGCGGACCAAGCACATATTGGACCACTACCATTTGGTTCGAGAGATCATGGATCGAGATGACTTCGACCTTCAGAAGATCGATGAAAAGAAGAACTTGGCTGGCCTCCTCACTAAAGCCTTGGTGGTACAGGAGTTTGATAACCACAAGTCAAAGATAGGTATTAGATACTGTACTGAGTGGCTTTAGGACAAGTGGGAGTTGTGGAAAAATGTGTCCCAAAATCAATCATCAATATGTTGATAATTATTCTAGTTTGTAAATATAAATATTTTATTAATAAATAAAATATTTATTTTAGCATTTTTCATCATAAATCTACATCTTCTAATGAACTCCTATATTGTGATGAAATACTTAGGACTATTTATATTTGATAAAAAGAGGATTTATCGATTAGTTCTTAAAACTATTTATGATCAAATAATATGTTGTTAATCAGAATGACAACGTTTACCGAGTGTAGATCATTGTGTGCTATATAGATTGGTTGTCCTCTTAACCAAAAAATATGAAGATACTAGTATGACATACAGGTGAGATGTAGGAGTATATCATTAGTAAACATGACCAACTCTGGAGCATTCTACTATCAAGAATTGCTTTGATAGGATATGGGTATAAGTATCCCATGAAACTGAGATCGCTATGATGGCATGCAAATAACTCACTGTGCTTTGGTGCCAGACTATCTAAATTTTTAATTTAATGATGGAAGGTTTTTGGGTCCAGTCAAATACTTGTAAAGCCAATAAGTGATCAAGATGGGATTGACCACTCCAAGAGTTTGGAGATAATCCATCGCTGTATTTCAATTTAGCAAAATCTTAGCCAAGATAATCCATGAGATGGATTTAGCATTTTGAAATATAATATGGGTGACTCATTTAGGATTAACAGTTAAACCCTGAGTCATCCTATCAGTATTTATGATCAAGAAGATGAATTATACGAAAACCATATCCACAAAGGTTCTAAAAGTGTTGCTTTATACATTCGACCTATCCAATCATCGGGTACCATTGCTAGATGGTCACTTCGATTGGTATAAAAATTTGGTCCTATACTACCAACTTAGGTTCGAACCTATGGGGCCACACATATTGGAGATCTCGATCTGATCATATGGTTGATCAATGATTAAGAATCATTTTAGAGTCAAACAACTAATACAATTGATGTTTAACCTAGTACAAGTATTGCAGGAAGATCAATTAGTAATCAAATTACTAATTAGCTTAATTTGATTGAGCAATTGGACTAAGATTAAGTCTAATTAAATATGATTCAATTAGGTTTGATTTGAGCTTAATTGGATCAAGCCCAATTGATTTATTGAATAAGCCAATTATAAAGAAGAACAATTTTCAGTTAAACTAGGACTTAAATGCACCTAATTTTAAATTTGATTAAAAAATTAAATCAAAATTAAATTAGATTTAATCTGATATAATTAGATTTCTAATCAGATTAGGAACACCATTAGTTAGGTTGCATCAAGATCTACTTTAATTGGACTAAAGATTTGGCTTGACTAGTCAATGCATGAAGTCCTAGCACTACAGCAAAACCTATTTTTTGTGATGCAATATATTCATCATAGAAAATCAATTTTTATCACTAATAATTATTAGCAATAAAAATTTCATTGCTAATCCTTCATAACAAAAAATGGGGTCGCAAATAATAATTAGCGACAAAAATTTTAATTTCGTCGCTAATAAAAATATTTTATGATGAAATATTTTCATCAAAAAGTTTTTTTATTTATTAAATTATTTATGACAAAACATTTTATGATGAAATATAAATTTTTCATCATAAATAATTTTTTTTGATAAAATATTTCCATTGAAATAATAAATTATTTATAACAAAAATTTTTCATTGCAAATAAAAAATTATTTATGATAAAAATTTTTCATCGCAAATAATTTTTTTTATTTTCGATGAAATATTTTTGTTGTAAATAAAAATTATTTTTGAGGGAAATTTTTTATCATAAATAATTTTTATTTTATGATGAAAATTTTCATCATAAATAATTACATTATAAATTATTTTTCTAAAAAAATTATTTTATATTTTTAATATATATTTGTAATTTATAAAATAAAAATAAAAAATCATAAATAAATTTTATAATTTTATCCATAATAAATTTCATCATTTGATTATATAAGAAGTATTTCATTACAGAAAGTATTTTTTGGTAAATAAATATAAAAGATCCAAAATAAAAGTAAAATTAGAAAAACAACAAGCTGCCGACCATCAAGCATCCTCAATATCTGGAGAAGGAGAATAGGCCGAAGGAGGGGAGTGCTCAGAGGAGCTCGGACCGGCCTACTACTGCCTCATTAGTTGCATCATCTGCTCCATCTGCTCCATCATCTATGATTGGAACTGCTGGTACTCATCGACGCATGCAGTCAACTCAGTAGTCCACTATCGATCATCAGCAGTCTGTCTTTGTATCTCTATCAATCGGGCATCATAGGTAACATGGATGTTAGTCCTGGATGAGCATGAAGATGTAGGAGCTCTGATCCCATGCCCTAGCCTCCTAACATAATAAGGTCTCGTACCAAGCACCTGATCACAGATCTCATCATCTATGGGTGCGGTTGAGCCCTCTAGGATAGACTAGGATCTAATGTCTATCATACGATCCTGAAAATTAAAATTATAACTATTCTAAGTTTGTACTAAAAATCAAAATATCAATAAAAAAATAGTTGAAAAAACTTATATAAAGCTCCTGGCTTCTGATCGTCCAGTCTCCTAACCGTCACTGATGGGTCCGCTGGTAGATCTCGATTCTACCAGGAAGGTTGCCACTCTCTACATTTCTCTATAATTTAAAAATAATTAATATATTTTTTTTAAAATAGTTAAAGAGTTAAAATATGATAAATAAAAATTACTTACCATTTGCTCTATATGGCGAGCGAATGGCCTCTAACCCCTACAATGCTAAATTGATAATCTCGCCTGATTCATGGCATTTTTGGCACATCGATCCTGTATAGTTAACAATTAAATTAGTTAGTAACTAAATTTAAAAATAAATGATTTAATTATTAAATTTTAAATAAAAAATTATCTAATATGCTGGATCCTCGTACGTGTGGCATATGACAGCCCCATCCTCGATACTGATGCTGTCATATGGCCACTGCCACGCTGCCTTCATCCCCTGGTCATGCACTATAGCATACTAGTGGTGATGAATGCAATGGCGATACTCCTTAAAATGCAAGCATAAATGATCATCTATCTCTCGCCGCACGCTATCATGCTCAAAATCAATAATCTCAAATATAGCCTACCAATAATAAATATTATAAGAATATAGTATTAATTAAATATTTAAATAAATATTATTATATCTGTAAGTGGCTATAGAAGACCTTTGTCTGAGGCCGTGTAACATGACGCCAATAAATAGACTAGGACTCCTCCCTTGCACCACCTTTCCTTTCTTCATGCCTTTCTCATGAATTTTTTTATGAAAAATCTAATTTCTAGAAAGGTTCCATGCCAATCCTTGCCCCCATATCCCTCTTAGATCATTTTTGGTTTTGGATTTGATCAAAACTAAGAAGTAGTGATGATCTAGACTCTATTTGATAGAGTTTTATGAAACTCAAAACTCTTATCTATTATGATGCCAATTAATCTAATTTTTTCTTGAAATTTTTATGGAAGAAAGAGGATTTAATTATGCACCAAATATCTAGAATCCATGCTAAAATGGTTTGAGGGGCACCCAAGAGTTGGGCATCCCAATCCTAATCCTACTTGGATACTCTATCTAGATATTTGACCTAGATAGGGACTCTTCTCTAACTCTCTATTTAAAGAAAGTTAGGCGATGAGATTTTGAGAGGTTTTAGATTTAAGAGAAAGGGCTTAGGTGTTGAGACCTTGCGCATATCAGGGTTGAGGGTGTGGGATTTTGTAAAGGCACAAATTGTTGTGCCTAGGTGAGAGGAAAGGGCCTAGCGAAGAAAGATCTTCTCTAAGATTTGTGTTTTACATTTTCCTCCACCAATTTTTGTGAGAAGAACGTGGGAAGAAGGCTTCTTCTAGATCCTTCCTTCTCCTTCTTTGATCCTTGAAGAGTTCAAGTTAGTTGAAGAAGGACATTCAACATCAATCATTGATGAAGGTGAAGGGAAATCCTGATTTCCCTAGTCAGGTTCGCTCAGATCTGATTGGATCAAGAGGCATATTTCAAAAATTTTCTCTTAGATCTTAATCAAGTATAACACCTTTCAGATCTAATTTTATGATCTAATAAATAAAAAAATAAAATTAAATTAATTTTGAATTAATTTTACCTTGATTTTGGGTAATCTGATTACCCATTGATGATCCTGTCGAAACCCTGAGGTTCTGGATCTAGCCATGCAAGTGCCTGGCCTCTACCGGTATCCACTCGGGCTAGATCTGGAGATTTTTTTCTTCTCTTTTTTTTCTCTAAAAATTATATCTGGATCTGATTTGGAGGATCTTCAAAACTTCTTCTAAAGATGACCCGTCATCTCTGCAGCAGTGCTGCCTTCTTCCTTTTTCGTCAGCCTTTTCTTGCCTGACTCGCACTAATCTGAAGGCCCAACTTCCTTGGATGTGGAGAGGAGAGAGAGGGCTAGATGGTGGCATGGAGAAAGGAGAGGGGCAGCCTTAGGGCATGGCTAAGAGGAGGAGCTCTTAGAACTGGGCATAGACAGGGTCTATTTATAGACTCTGCTGCACCATGTGGTGCTGCATCACCCCAGCCAATCACGTTGCTTCGTGCAATCAGATCTAAATCTGATTGGTGGGATGATACCACCTGATCCAATCAGATGAGAGATCCATAGGTTTATTCTTAGATGGTGCCTAAGATTGGTCAAAGTAGATACCCAAGGGCTACCTAAGTAGAAACCAAGAAGCAACCTGGAGTCCCATCCATATGGGACTCCAGCATCCCTATCCATGGGCGCACACCATCCTAAGCATGCACCCCCTTCTTTCCAATTTCTAGAGAGGGGACAAGCCCCTATCTACTCTCCAATAAGTGCATGACACATGGACAGATGTCCAAGGGTCAAAGGTCAATGTTTGACCAAGTCAAAGTACAAGAATTAGCAAGTGATGAAAAATGGCAGGAGTTGTAAAATTTATCTCATAAATTAAGACAACCCTTTTCTGACTTGGACAAGCTCCAGCCAGATTAGGTAAAGGTACCTGAGTGAGCACAAACTCATTTGGCTCAGTCGAGACAACTTTTATGATAAAAAAAAGGAGAACATTAGGCTCAATCATGTGCTGGCATGATTTTCTTGAATCTAATTGAATCTTATTCAAATCAATTGAATTGGATTAGTCCAATTGATGATATCTAGATCCAAATCCTTATTTGTGTAATCCAGTTAGGTTCGGTTCTATATGGTAATGGGATATGTAATGATCTCCATCATCGACATCATCAAAACTTCTTTCGATGGATCAGAACTCTTCTGATTTAGACAACTTAGAATGATCAATCATCTAAATCATTCTAATTGCTCCCAAAATCCACCGGTGACACCTAGCAACATATAGTGGTAACCCATCAAAATAGAAAAATGAACCTCTCGGTGTAGCTACTTATGTGATTAGGTTCTTCTATCTTTAGCCCCGATCAGATAAGGGTTAAGGTGAACTCATCAAACCCTAATTTCTATCATATGATTTAATCATTCAATTCAAATCCGATGTGAAAACCTTAATAGAAACTTTTTCTATTATTTCACTCTCTGTCATGGCCATGGGCTTATCGACTTGATTCTCATGATCATCATAGGACTGATCCTCTTCTACCGAGGTAGATAGATTCCATCTTGGTGCAATCCAATTTCTACAATGAATATGCTATAGCCAACATACACCTCAGGATTTCGAATGGCTTGGAGACCGAGTCATGGTATAGTCAAACTATAACACCTTCAAGATGAATTATCGATGCACCTCAGGTCAAAGAACCAGACTCACCACTGCAACATCGAGTCAGTCATCGACGACAAGGTAGACTTCCTTATGACTACTCTAGGTGGTCATGCTCAGTGCCCTCATTCTCTAACGAGTATCTATACTCTCGCTCCGGTGTCTCTACACCGTAGACTCAAGACTCATCTACTTTAAAGAAGTGATTGTACACTAACCTTCCGGATCAATCACCATCCTCATGATGATCCTACGGTCAGGAGCATTTTATGAGTTAATAATGAAAATTACTGTCTTAAATTTTTAACTCTTGAAAATAAGAATTATCATTAGCATTAACTCAAAGGATGTATCACAGACACTAAACACACATATGTGATAGAAAATAACCCATTTTATTATTTATAGTCAAAATTATAATTTTGCTCTTAGAAGTATATTACAAGTGTCAGCCAATTCTAGCTTCTAGGGCACACATATCTAACAAACTCTCACTTGATCTAAAGCCAATTGGCTACAAATCTAAGTCCCATCTTCTCAAGATGGGCTTCGATCTTCTACTGACCCAATGGCTTTATAAGCGGGTCGGCCACATTGTCTGCAGAGTCAACTCTCTTGACCTCGACGTAACCCTTCTCGAGGTAATCGTGGATGAGATGGTATCACCGCTCGATGTGCTTGGATTTCTGGTGAGACCTCAGCTCCTTAGCAAGGACTATGGTGCTATTATTATCGCCGTACAGAGAAATGGCATCTGATGGCATCACTTCAATCTCTACGGCAAACTTCTTGTACCAGAATGCCTCCTTCATAATTTCTGATGTAGTGATATATTCTGCTTCCATGATGGAATCTGCTATCACTATCTGCCTGAAAATTTTTCATCTGACAGCTCCACAATTGCACACAAACAGACTCCCAGATGTCAACTTTCGATCATCTACATCGGACATAAAGTCTGAGTCCGTATACCCCTGAACTTGGAGTTCTCCATTGCTAAAGATCAGTAACATATCCTTAGTTCTTCTTAAGTACTTAAGGATACATTTCACAGAAGTTCAATGTTCTTCACCTGGGTTCAACCGATATCTGCTCGTGACACTCATGCCATAGGCTATATCAGATCGTGTACATAACATGGCATACATGAGGCTCCCTATTGTTGAAGCATAAGGGATCTTGCTCATGCGTTCTATTTTCTCAGGTGTGCTAGGGCACATCTTCTTGGAAAGATGAATGCCATGTCTGAAGGATACTAAACCCCTCTTAGAGTTTTCCATACTAAACCTCTTTAGTACTTCCTCTATGTACATCTTCTATGAATGTCCTAACATCCTATTTGGTCTATCTCTATAGACCTTAATTCCTAGAATAAAGAATGCTTCGCCTAGGTCTTTCATGGAGAATTCTTTAGATAACCATATTTTAACTATGGTCAACATAAAAATATCATTCTCGATAAGAAGGAAGACAACAGCGCTCCCACTAACCTTTTTGAAGACACATGGCTCCTCTTTCTTGATGAAATCAAATATTTTGATCACATTATTAAAATGAGTATTCTAGCTCCGAGATGCTTGCTTAAGTCCATATATGGACCTTTGCAGCTTGCATACCTTGTGATCATCATTACTGGATGTGAAACCTAGCGACTGTTCCATATAGATATCTTCCTAAAGATATCCATTTAAGAATGTCATTTTCACATCCATTTTCCATATTTCATAATCGAAATAGGCTGCAACAGCAAGCAATCTATGAATGGATTTCAGCATAGCTACTGACGAAAAGGTATCCTGATAGTCAATGCCTTCGCATTAACTATAACCTTTTTTCACTAATCTTGCCTTGAATATCTCCACATTCCCATCTGCACCAATCTTTCTCTTGTAGATTCATTTACACCCAATAGGTACTATATCTTCTGGTGGATCTACCAAGGTCCAAACTTGGTTTGAGTGCATCGAGTCAATTTCTGAGTTCATTGCCTCTAACCATTTCTCGGAGTCGATATCTGATATCACCTCGTTATAGGTTTTGAAATCATTACCATAGACCTCATTACCTATGAGGAACATTTTCTCTACATCCTCTAAAATAGTACCTAAGTATCTCTCAGGGGGATGGAAAACCCTTTCCTATCTATGAGGTGGAGGAGGTAGTGTATGGATTGGCTTAACCCAACTTGGTTCCATTTGGTCCTTAGCTCGTTGCTCTTGTGAGACTTTCTCATCAAGCTTGATCTGCTTTCCAATGCCGCTATCTTGAATAAACTATTTTTCAAGAAAAATGGATTGTCGACTCACAATCACATTGTGATCTTCTGGAATATAGAAATAATATCCTAATGACTCTTTAGGATATCCTATGAATCGAGCTCTAAAGGATCTAAAGTCTAACTTGTCCGCTTATTATCTTTTGACATGAGCCAGACAACCCCAAATTCTGAGATGACTCAGACTGGGTTTCTTACCATGCCATATCTCATACGGTATGGTAGGAACGATTTTAGAAGGAACCCTATTCAGTAAGTATATTGCAGTTAACAAACAGTATTCCCAAAAAAAATCAGGGAGATCTATGAAGCTCATCATGGATCGGACCATATCTAATAGGGTCCGGTTCCTCCATTCTGAAACCCCATTGAGTTGAGGTGTTCCTGGTGGAGTCCATTGAGAGACTATGCCATTTTCTTTGAGATAGTCTAAAAATTTTCGACTAAGGTATTCACCTCCTCGATCTGATCGAAGAATCTTAATGGGTTTTTTAATTTACTTTTCTACTTCATCTCTGAATTCTTTGAACTTTTCAAAAGCTTCAGACTTATGTCTCATAAGATACACATACCCATACCTAGATAAATCATCGGTAAAGGTTATGAAGTAGACAAAGTTACCTCTAGTCGGTACATCAAATGGGCCGCACACATCCGTATGTACTAGGACAAGAAGATCTGTGGCCCTTTCCCTATGTCCTACAAAAGAGAGTTTAGTCATTTTGCCATGAAGACAGGATTCACAAATTGGATATGACTTGAAAGTCAATGGACTCAATAGCCCAGTTTTCTCTAATTTGTTAACCCTATCTTCTACTATATGATTAATCTTAGGTGCCATAGATACCTATCATTAGGACTATCCCTAAGACGTTTTGATTTTATGGCATTCATATTTTGCTCAAAGTTAAAAATAGATACATCAACATGTAACTGATAAAAACCGTTAATAAGGAAATCATTTATAATTTTATTTCTTTCATAAAGAATGTTACAATGGTCCTTAAGAAAACTAATTACATAGCCTTCTACTGCAAGGCAAGAAATAGAAATCAAATTTCTGCTTGCTGTAGGTACATAATAACAGTCTTTTAAATCTAAGTCTAATTCAGATGGTAATCAAAGAGGGTATATTTTCATGATCACGACAGCAACCCTTGCTCCATTTTCGACACGCAGGATCATCTCACCATCACTCAACCTCCTGCTATCCTCAAGATCCTACATAGAAGTGCACAAATGAGTACTAGAACCAAAGTCAAGCACCCGACTAGATGCAGAAGAAATTGTAAGGTTAGACTCAATAACGAGCATACCTCTAGAAGGATCATTCTCCTTCTTATTCTTTAGGGTGGCCAGGTATGTAGGGCAGTTCTGCTTCTAATGGCCGTCATTGTTGCAATGGAAACACTTTTCTTTATCAGTGGCCTTCTTTAGCTCTGCCTTTTTCTTCTTTTCTCCTTCCACCTTTTGCTTTTTCGCAGACTTCTTCTTCTTTTCAAAAGACTTTCTCTTGGAAGAAGTCCATTCCATAGCAAGCACTGAGCCTTTAGAACCTTTCATGGAAAGCTCAGCGGTAACCAGCATGTTCATAAGTTCGGCCAAGGAGTTTTAAAGTTTATGCATATGGTAGTTCATGATGAAATGCCTATATGCATCAGTCAAGGATTGCAAAATTATATCATTCTACAGATCCAAGTCCAAACGCACTTCGAGCTTCTCAAGCTCTTCTAAGTCCTTGATCATTATCAGACAATGATCTTGGACTGACTGCCCATCATGCATCTTAGCCTTGAACAGTCGTTTAGTGACTTGATACTTGGCTGTGCGACTCTATTCACCAAACATCTCCTGTAGGTGAGCCAACATTTGGCGAGCAGTTCTGATATCTTCATCTTGGCACTAAAGCTCATCAGACATCGAGCCCAACATATAGTATCTGGCCTTATTATCTTTGTAGTCCACTTATCCAGAGACGCTCTCTGTTCAGTGGATGGACGAGCTGGTAAGGTGGGAGGATCCTGGTCCAATACATGAGTTAACTTCTTGAAACCCAAAATAATTTTGAAGTTCTAGAGCCAATCCTTTTAATTTGGTCCAGTCAGTCTATGGGTGTCCAAAATTCGTGCTAGTGGATTGGATGCAAATATTTTCCTATAGAGAGTCAAAGTTTCTAGTTAGATATTATAATTAAGACTTTAACCAATTTATTTAGAGATTTTATTTTAAAATAAATTAGCTCCTACTATTTTTTTAGACCTCTACACTCCCTCTGTAGAGATGAAAAAATCTCCATAATTATGATTTCTAATGGATGGTGCGGTCCCACCAACTGACTCATCACCTCACGTAATAGTTATTGATGATGGATTAGCCAATGAGAGAACAACTCTTGTTCAATGATTCTTTAATCATGGTGCACTCAAACTTGGTCTCTAATTCATGAATCTCACCATGTTTGGAATATTGATCCACTCCTTAGTTAAGTCAAACCCACTATTTGCACAGACTAGATTCCTAATTGGGTCTCTCACTGTATCTGAAATATTGAGCCCAATCCATCCTCCAGCCTATAGCATCCAATGCCTAATAGACATAGTTGCATCTTCTCGGTGTAACTGAACCACTGTAACCAGCCGAGAACAATCAACCTCAAGAAGGGCTCGTACATCTACAATGGTGGAAGATTTAGACTTAATCTTTTCTTAGGAAGATTTGATTTAGGTCTCATTAAACTAGACTTGACATAGTCATAACTATTATGACTAACCTAGTGGCATGGGTTAGCTTGGATTATTGACCACCTCAAATCAGAACTGAGTCAATAAATATGGCCAAGTAAGTGAGATCGGTGGAAGGGATATGCCATTAACTCGATAAGAATACATTCAAGTCGAGTAGCTCCCAATTAAAAACCAGTCGATCGTATCTACCAAACTTACCTTAGACACTAAATTATTGAGCCAGAACCAATCGGATTAGCCTACAATCCAGACTCTAACCACTAAGCCTAATTAGGTCTTAGCTTGATCGATCACATTCGTGACTCGATCCTGACCTAGACTTAATCCTATTAGGCTGGTCAATTTAAGCATTGTTGATCCCATCTAACCAACTCTTGATTCGGTTTGATCAACCGCTAGACCTAATTGAGCTACCCAAGCCCGAACCCAGATTTATGAATATGTCTTAGATCTAAAATTCTTAATTTTAGACCTAATTGATATTTCATAAACTTAATTCTTAATTAAGTTAGGGTTCTTAAACAAAATATGTAAATAAGATCCTAGGGTTTCAGGATCTAGGGTTTTGCAGAAAGTAAGTTTTTCAATTTTTGATTAAGGATGAACGCGCAGCACCCCTACACATCATAAGAACACCCCATCGAATGGGAGGAGAGGGTCTTTAAGCTCTACTTTGTTCTTATGATCGGACGCCAAGGAGAACGCCTTAATCAGAAATACAACTAATCTACAAAAACTAATTAGATCTAAGCATATATCTCATATAAAAAATAGATCTAATTAAAACATGTTTTGTATATATCACATATATCATGCATGCATATTTTTTAGATCTAAATTATCTCATAATCATATAAAAAATTAAATTTAAATTTGATCTTATCAAATAAAATTTAATCTAGACCTATTTGTAGAACTATTCTACAACTTGTCTAAACATGCAACTATCATATCTCATATGAATAAATTAAATTTAATTTATTTTCTATTTTTAGATCTGATTATAATATTTATAAGATTAAAAAATATTAAATAAATAGATCTAAAAATTATATTTAATTAAATAAAAAAATATGATTATACTAGACTACACATAGAATAATTCTATTCCTAGTCTAGTTATGTATCTCATACATATTAGATCTAGATAAATTAATTTTAATTTTCTATTTTTTTGATTATAGATCTAATCATATCCCATGTGATATCTAAAATTATTAATTAATTAGATTAAATTAGATCTAAATAAATTTTATAAGAACCTAGCTTTGATACCAGTTGAAGAAAAATCCTGATTTTTTTGATCAGGTTCTTTTAAATCTGATTAGATCAAGAGGCATATTTTAAAAATTTTCTCTTAGATTCTAATTAGATCTAATATTTTTTAGATCTAATTTTATGATTTGATAAATAAAAAAATTAAATTAAATTAATTTTGAATTAATTTTATCTTGATTTTGGGTAATCTGATTATCCGTTGATGATCCTGCCAAAGCCCTGAGGTTCTGGATCTAGCCATGCAAGTGGCTAGCCTCTACCGGTATCCACTCAGGCTGGATCTAGAGATCTTCTTTTTCTCTTTTTTTTCTCCAAAAATTAGGTCTGGATATGATTTGGAGGATCTTCAAAACATCTTCTGAAGATCACCCATCATCTCTGCAACAGTGCTACCTTCTTCCTTTTTCGTTAGCCTTTTCTTTCCTGACTCGCACTAATCTGAAGGTCCAACATCCTTGGGCATGGAGAGGAGAGAGAGGGCTAGATGGTGGTGTGGAGAAGGGAGAGGGGCAGCCCTGGGGCATGGCTAAGAGGAGGAGCTCTTAGAACTGGGCGCAGATAGGGTGTATTTATAGACTCTACTATGCCATGCAGTGCTGCATCACCCCGACCAATCACGTTGCTTCATGCAATCAGATCTAAATCTGATTGGTAGGATGACATCACCTGATCCAATCAGATGAGAGACCTACATGTTCATTCTTAGATGGTGCCTAAGACTGGTCAAAGTAGATACCCAAGGGCCACCCAACTAGAAACCAAGAAGCAACTTGGAGTCCCATCCGTATGGGACTCTAGCATCCCTATCTATAGGCACACGCCATCCTAGGCATGCACCCCCTTCTTTCCAATTTCTAGAGATGGGACAAGCCTTTCCAATAAGTGCATGACATATGGGCAGATGTCCAAGGGTCAAAGGTTAATGTTTGACCAAGTCAAAGCACAAGAATTAGTAGGTGATGGAAAATGGCAGGAGTTGTCTAAAATTTATATCATAAATTAAGACAACCCTTTTCTGACTTGGACAAGCTCTAACTAGACCAGGTAAAGGTACCAGAGTGAGTCCAAACTCATTTGACTCAGTCGAGATAACTTTTATGATAGAAAAAGGAGAAAGTTAGGCTCAATCATGTGCTAGCACGATTTCCTTGAACCTAATTGAATCTTATTCAAATCAATTGAACTAGGTTAGTTCAATTAATGATATCCAGATCCAAACCCTTGTTTGTGTGATCCAGTTAGGTTCAGTTCTATATGGTAATGGGATATGTCATGATCTCCATCATTGGCATCATCAAAACTCCTTTCGATGGATCAGAACTCTTCTGATTCAGACAACTTAGAATGATCGATCATCTAAATCATTTTAATTGCTCCCAAAATCCACCGGTGACACCTAGCAGCATATGGTGGCAACCCATCAAAATTGAAAAATGAACCTCTCAATGCAGCTACTTGTGTGATTAAGTTCTTCTATCTTGAGCTCCGATCAGATTAGGGTTAAGGTGAACTCATCAAACCCTAATTTCTATCATATGATTTAATCATTCGATTCAAGTCTGATGTGAAAACCTTAATAGAAACTCTTTCTATTATTTCACTCTCTCCCATGGCCATGGACTTATGGACTTGATTCTCATGATCATCATAGGGATGCTCCTCTTCTACCGAGGTAGATAGATTCCATCTTGGTGCAATCCAATTCCTATAATGAACATGCTATAGCCAACATACACCTCAAAATTTTGAATGGCTAGGAGATCGAGTCATGGTGTAGTCAAACTATAACACCTTCAAGGTGAAATGCCGATGCACCTCAGGTCAAAGAATTAGACTCACCACTGCAACATCAAGTCAGTCATCGACGAGAAGGTAGACTTCCTTATGACTACTCGAGGTGGTCACGCTCAGTGCCCTCATTCTCTAACGAGTACCTATACTCTTGCTCCGATGTCTCTACACCATAGACTCAAGACTCATCTACTATAAAGAAGCAATTGTACAGTAAGCTTTCGGATCAATCACCATCCTCATGATGATCCTACGGTTAGGAGCATTTTATGAGTTAATAATGAAAATTCTTGTCTTAAATTTTCAACTTTTGAAAATAAGAATTATAATTATCATTAACTCAAAGGATGTATCACAGACACGAAATACACATATATGATAAAAAATAATCCATTTTATTATTTATAGTTAAAATTATAATTTTATCCTTAGAAGTATATTACAAGTGTCAGCCAATTCTGGCTTCTAGGGCACACATATCTAAAGAAGGATCAATGCAATGCTAGCACACTATGCTTATTTCTAGATTACTGGACTTCAGATCATGATCGGGACTTCGGGTGGACTTCTCGTAGAGGCTGAACATGTGTTCAGCTTGAAGCGACAATCTTAGCCTCAAATCAGCAAGTTGAGATCTCGACTTGCGAAAGGTAAAAAATATTTGATCTCTTTCTTCTACAAGATCAGATCTAGTTTTTCTATTTGATGTTGATACGATCAACATCATGATTTTATATTTTATTTAATTTTAAATTTATATGCATACTTTAGTCATATCATTAGATCCTTGATCTAGAGTTTATTTTTATATTTTATAGATTAATTAAATTAATCCGTAGCTTCTGCTATTCTGGTTTTGAAAAAATTTCAAAATACATGCTAGAAATCCTAGGTTTTTTGTTCATCAACATCTTTATTTTATTTAATATTTAATTTTTTAGATTTATATGCATGCATAGATTATGTCATTAAATCCTAGATTTAGAATTTATTTACATATTTTATAGATTAATTGGATTAATCTTCTACTTTCACTGTTAGAATCTTGAAAAAGTTTCAAAATACATGCTAGAAATCCTAGATTTTTCCTTCACCTCAATCCATGATCTCATGCACAAGGTGATAACGATGTAGAATGTATTTGGTTCTCTGATTGGACTTTGGTTCCTTCACTTTAGTAATGGTTCCAGTGCTGTCACAATACAATAGAATAGGACTGTCAATGGAGGATGCCACTCCTAGCTCATCGATGAACTTCCGTAACCAAACAGTTTCTTTAGCAGTACCGGATGCTACAATGTACTCCGCCTTGCAAAGAGAATCAGCTATAGTGTGCTACTTGAAACTTTTTCAGTAGATCATTCTATTATTTAGGATAAATATATATTCTGACATGCTCTTATTATCATCGTGGTCTGACTGATAATTGAAATCAGTATATCCCATAAGTTTTAAGTTAGATTCTTCATAAATGAGCCATTAGTCCTTAATATTTCTTAAATACTTAAGGATTGTCTTTACAACCTTCCAATGGTTCTTACATGGATCAGATTGGTACCTGCTCACTGTCCCTAGTGAGTAAGCCACATCCAATCTCGTACATGCATGTCATGGAATACATAATAGATCCTACTACCAAAATATATGAGATTCTACTCATACACTCTCTCTCTTCAGGAGTTATCAGACAATCCTTCTTAGGAAGAGTAATTCCTTGACCTATCCTTAGATAGCCCTTCTTGAGATTCGCCATGCTGAACCTTTTTAGTACGCTATCGATCTACATGAATTAGGATAATCTAGGCATCCTTTCGTATCTATTTCTATAGATCTTCATCCCTAAGATGTAGGATGCTTCTCTCAAATCCATCATGGAGAACTAAGATGATAAGCATACCTCGATTTTCTATAATATAGGAACATCATTCTCGATCAAGAAAATATCATCCACATATAATACAAGAAATACAACCATAGACCAACTTATCATTTATAGATACAAGGCTCTTAACGATGCTATACATTTTGATTGTCTTATCAAAATGCATGTTCTAACTCCTTGAAGCTTGCTTTAGTCCATAAATGAATCTATTTAGCTTGCACACATTATATTCATCTGTAGATATGAACCCTTCATGTTGTATCATATATACCTCTTCTTCTAGCTCTCCATTAAGAAAAATAGTTTTGACATCCATTTGCCAGATCTCATAATCTAATATGCTACTATTGCAAGCAAAATGTGAATGGATTTGAGCATTACCATAAAAGAAAATATCTCAACATAGTCAATACAATAAAGTTGATGATATCCCTTAGCAACTAGATGGGCTTTATAGGTCTCCACCTTCTCGTCTGCCCCTCATTTTCTTTTGAAAATCCATTTGCGCCCTTTGGATTTTATCTTTTTGAGTGGATCAGTAAGTATCCATACACCATTGTTCTCCATGGATTCCATCTCAAATTTTATGGCATCAAGCCATTCGTTAGAGTCAGGCCTTTGCATGGCATCTGTATAGGTGATTGGATCCTCATCGTTCTTATCTAGTTCAACAGGATCACCATCTCGGACCAAAAAATCATAGTACCTATACGACTGATGCGGTACTCTATCAGATCTCCTAAAAAATGCTTCTATAATGGACTATGGGTTTGATTCTTCAATCAAATCTAGTTCTGTATGTGATTGTGTCAGTTTTTCTACATCACAAACTTCTTCAAGTTCGATCTTAGTGGCATTAGTTCCTTCTTTAAAAAACTTCTTTTTTAAAATGTTGCCCTAATGCTGATGAATATCTTTTATTCTTTAGTAAAATAGAAGTAATATCCCCTAGTTTCTTTTGGGTATCTAATGAACAAGCACTTATGGGATCTTGGTCCAAGCTTATCTATCTTTAAACATTTTACATATATCAGACATCCCTAAATTCGAAGGTGGGAGAGTATCAGCCTGCACCTAGTCCATATCTCATATGGAGTTTTTGTGATAGACTTGCTTGGAACATTATTAAGAACATAACATGCAGACTCAAGTGTATATCCCCGAAAGAAGATCAGCAGACTAGCAAACCCCATCATTGATCGAACCAAGTCCAATAGAGTTTGATTTCTCCTTTCTAATACACCATTTAAAGGAAAAACATGCTTTTGGTTTGCAACCAAAATCCAGGAAAAGATGGATAGATTGATTTTAAAAACTTTTTCATATCAAATATGAATGCTTACCTCAATTTTGTAGTAGAAAATTAAAATCAAATTTGAGACTTCTCAGGTCTGAAGCTTCGCGAGATCTAGATGTGCAAATCCTCTACCCCGCATGCACGCCAAACTCAACAGGAAGGAGGGATGAAGATCTTTGCCAAAGGAAAGCTTTGAGATCAAATTTGAAGCTTGGAGATGATGCTCCACATCAAGGAATCACCATGCCAGGGAAGGAGGCATCCAAGGGAGGGAATGGCCAAGATAGAGGTGCCCAACACTTGCCCATGCCTAATCCTTTCTCTCTAACTCTCCCTTTTTCTCTTGACTCTCTATTGCTTGCATATATTACATGCCTAGAGGACCCCTTTATTTATAAAGAAAGAGTCATAAATCTAGTCAAAATCCCACTTTGATTAGGACTCATGTTTCATTAAACATTAGAAGTCCTAAATCAACTAGGAATAGCCAACTCATGCCTTAGGAGAGAGTGGCGCCAATCCCCATGCCTCCTATTGATGTTGGTTGGCCAAAAGGGTGAGAGGACCTTAGATTTAAGTGGCTTAGTGAGCTTAATCCAATTAGGTTCAAGTTTAGGTTCAATCCAAATCTAATTTGAATTCGATTTGAACCAAATTTGAAAGGCTACTGAACCTAATCTTATTAAGGTTTAGAGGCAAGCCTAACTTGACCAATTAAACTAATTAGCCATAAATAAATCAAGTCTAATTATATTAGATCTAATCTAAAATAATTAGAGCTTGAAATTATTCTCTCAAGAAAATTCTTGGATCATTGAGTAGATGAAATTCATCCTTAGAATTAAACCTGCACCTCATGTCAAGTGCTAGCTCGACATAGTCAATGTTTAATTCCATATGAGCTATAACTTAATTCTTAATTAAGTAAATCCATATGTTCAATCAAGTCTCATACTTCTAAATTGAACACATAGACTTTAGGTCAATTTCTTCCTACTTTGTTTGACTTAGTGCATGACTTTATAGGTTCGAACACTAAACTAGTAGCATTGGAATAATTTTCTATACTAATCGAAAATATCATCTAGCAATGATTCTTGACCTTCAGATAGGTTGAATATTTGCAAAACAATATTTAGGAACTTAGTGTATAGCTACCGCATGAATCATCTCTTTGACCTTAAATGCTTAGGACAACCTAGGGTTTGCTATCAACGTTGATTGAATCATCTACATTATATTACAATCTTTTAAATCCATCACATAGATTACCCTGACCAAGGCTTTACTAAATTAAAATATAGTGATGCATTATCTCTAGTAGTTCGGAGAGGTAAATCCCATTTTGACTCACATGCAGACTTTGGAAGTACTTGACTATACCTAGTGAACTTTCATTACCGCATTAGAAATGTAGATTGTCTGATACTAAAGCATAGTGAGTTGCTTGCAAGTCGCTATGATGATCTTAAGTCTGAGGAACACTCATGCCTATACCTTGATCAAGTTGCTCTTGACAGCAAAGTACTCAATAGGTGAGTCATTGTTCGATGATGATGTACTCCTACATCTCATCTGTATGACATACCAATATCTCCATTCTTCTTGGTTAAGAGGACAATCAACCTATATGACATATAATAATCTATACTCAATAAACGTCATCATCTCTTTTAATGACATATTATTTGATCATAAACATGTTTAAGGACTAAATGATATATCCTCCTTTATTGATTCTAAATAGTCCTAAGGTCTTCATCACAACATAAGAGTTTGTTAAAAGAAGACACACTTTTATGATGAAAAAATTAAATAATATTAATTAATAATTAATTTATATACATTTACAAGAATAAGTTCAATCGTCAATAAGCTAACGACTAGCTTTGAGACATAATTTCTAACAACTTTTACTTGGACTAAAGCCAATCGGTAAAGTATCGTATATCTATCTTTGACTTGTGATCATCAAACTTGACTGCAAGGGTTTTAGTAAATGGGTCGACCAGATTATTCTTTTCATTGATCTTTTGATGGTCGATGTCACCTCGATCTATTATCTTTCGGATAAGATGATAGCGATACAGAATATGCTTCATTCAGTGATGTGCCTTTGGTTCTTTTATCTAAGCAATGGCTCTAGTACTATCATAGTAGAGCAGAACTGGACTATCAAAGAAGGATGCCACTCCAAACTCGATAATGAATTTTCTCAGCCATACAGCTTTCTTTGCAGCATTGAATGCTACAATATACTCCATTTCGCAAATTGAGTTAGCCATAGTATGCTATTTGAAACTTTTCCAATAGATAGCTTCATTATTTAGGATAAATATATATCCCGACACACTCTTGCTATCATCTTGATTAGATTAAAAACTAGAGTCTGTAAATCCCATAAATTTTAAATCTGACTCACTATAAACTAGCCACTGATCCTTAGTATTTCTCGAATACTTAAGGATGATTTTCACAATCTTCTAGTCATTCTTCTTTGGATCAGATTGGTATCTGCTCACTACTCTTAGTGAGTATGCCACATCTGATCTTATACATATCATGGTGAACATGATAAAATCTATTATCGAAATATATGAAATTCTACTCATACGCTCTCTCTCTTGAGGAGTTAGATAATCCTTCTTTAAGAGAGAAATTTCATAGCCTATCGAAAGATAGTCTTTCTTGAAATTTTCCATGTTGAATCATTTTAGCACAGTATCAATGTACGTGGATCGGGATAACCCAAGCAACCTCTTAGATCTGTCTCTATAGATCTTCAACTCTAGGATGTAGGATGCTTCTCCCATGTCCTTCATGGAGAATTATGATGATAATCAAACTTTTATTCCTTGTAATGCAAAGACATCATTCCCGATTAAGAGAATATCATCCACATATAACATAAGAAATACTATCACTGAACCATTCTTCCATTTGTATATGTAGGGCTTTTCTCCATTCTTAACAAAGCCATATATTTTGATCATCTTATCAAAACATATGTTCCAACTTCTAGATGCTTGCTTCAATCCATAAATGAATCTCTAAAGATTGCATGCCTTAGACTCATCTGTGGATGTGAATCCTTCAGGTTGTATCATATACACCTCTTCATCCAGCTCTCTATTTAGAAAAGCTATCTTCATATTCATTTGCCAAATTTCATAATCCATATGTGCTGCCATCATAAGCATGATCCGAATGGACTTGAGCATTGTCAAAGAAGAAAATATCTCATCATAGTCTATATCATAATATTGACAATATTTCTTGGCAACCAAACAGGCTTTATAGGTCTCTATCTTTCCATCTGCATCTATTTTTCTTTTGAAGACTCACTTGCACTCTATGGGTTTTTCTCCTTCAAGTGGATCAACTAATGTCCATACATAGATGATCTTCAT
The DNA here is from genome assembly GCA_006176705.1 of Cocos nucifera. Classification (NCBI taxonomy): domain Eukaryota; kingdom Viridiplantae; phylum Streptophyta; class Magnoliopsida; order Arecales; family Arecaceae; genus Cocos; species Cocos nucifera. The sequence continues at coordinate 69,258 of QRFJ01004429.1, forward strand.
AGACTTTATTTTAGATTTCATGGCTTCAAGCCATTTTTCAAAGTCGGATTTCTGCATTGCATCGATGTAGTTGATTAGATTCTCATCATTCTCACCGAGCTTGATAGGATCACCATCTCGGACTAAGAAATCATACAATCTGTTTGGCTAACACAGTACTCTACCTGACCTTAAGGGTGTAGATTTATTGGGCTCTAGAATTGATCTAATTAAATCTGATTGAGGTTCAGTTACATGTATCGATTCTTCTATCTATCGAACTTTCTCATGTTCGACCTTAGAGGTAATAGTTCCTTCATCAAGAAGCTTCTTTTCTAAAAAAATGCCTTAAGAATGATGAACACTTTTTGTTCATCAGTATGGTAGAAATAATATCTTTTGGTTTCTTTTGAGTATCCAATAAAAATATACTTGTCAGACCTAGGTCTAAGTTTGTTTGTTATTAAATATTTGATATAAGCTAGGCATCCCTAAATCCTAAGGTGTGAGAGTATTGGCTTATGTCCTGTCCATATCTCATATGGTGTTTTATCTACAGACTTATTTAAAAGCCTATTAAGAACATTGAAAGGAAAGTTGCAAGGTTTCTTGCTTTGATTTCAAAACTTTTTTTGAAAAACATGTAGTGAAAGTAAAATGATTAATCTAATAATCATAAAAGCTAGTGATCTAATCAATAAAATTCTACATGTAGGATCATAACGTGACATACATGCATGAATAAAAATTTGAAAATGAAATTGTAGGTAGTAAATCATATTTACCACTATTTATATTCAGAATACAATACGTTTGCATGGGTAGTTGATCGTCGCAATTGATACTCAATCGGAGAGGTTCTCTCATTGCAATGCAGTCACACACAATCTTTGGCCTCTATGGATCGTCCACACGAGGTCTCTAGTCCCGATCAGCTCCTCCTAAGTGCTAGATCGATGCTAGAACCCTCGATAGTTGATGTAGACCAATCTGGATCGATCTCCCTCCATTGATTTTTTGGATACTCTAGAAAATCAGCAAATGAAGTAGAGAGGATGAGGAAGCTCTCCTAAAAAATTTGTGAATTTTTGACACTCATAACTCACAAAATCTCTTTCCAAACCCTAGGCTGAAATCCTAAGATAGCACTCACCCTAAAACCCTATGCCTCTCATTGGATTTTTTCTCTCTTGGGAATTTCTTAGACTTTTTGTTAGAAAGGGAAGGGCAGATTACATGCATATATTTCAAAACTATTTTAAAATCGTAGTGGAATAAAATAGATTAACTATTTTTATCATGCATTAAATTAGATCTAAAACCTTTCCTAACATGGATCTAAGACATATGAAATCCAAAATTAATTTATGAGATCAGATCTCATACCTTATCACAGGTCAAAGAACTCCACAGTCGATGAACAAAACTTGATAAGTTTTTGAAGCCATGCAAATGCCTGATCTCTATAGGCATCCACACGAGATCCAATCTGATCTGACACTTGTCTATCTCTCTAGGATGCTAGATACCTTGCAGAAAAGATCTTTTGATGATTGATTTGAACCTTCTTCAGATCTGGAAGATGATCTTCAATCAAGGAAGCAGTGGAGGTAGAAGAAAAAGCAGTAACAGTGCAGCTTTCTTCCTCGAAGTTCCACGCCTTGTACTAATGGATTTTTTTCTTCAAACTTGGAAGGGAGGATGCCAACAAGTTCCTCTCTCACTCTAGTGGCCGGCCAAATTTCATTTAGATCAAAAAGACCTCTTAGAGACATCCCAAAGATAGATCTTTTTAAGGGAGCACCTAGAAGAGTCTTGATAGAGTCAAACTCTATCAAACATTCAAATTAAATTTTAAATTCAAACCAAAACTCATCAATATCCAAATGAAAGGATAAGTGGTCAACCAAGAGGTGAAAAAATATAAAAAACCTTATGCAAGTATGAAATTTGCATGAGAAGAGAAGGGGTGTGGACAAAGGGTAGCTCATGGAAGAGTCCTTCACAAAATGGACTCTAGGGTTTTGGATTGAGCCTCAAACCAAAAATAATTTGTTTTAAACCCAAACATCTTATTGACCCTAATCTAATTATATCTCTAATCATATTAAATTTTAATCTAATTTAGATTTAATTAAATCTAAATTCAGATCAAATCAGAAATTGATTCTATGATAATTGAGTCAACTCATAACTCAATCAAACCAAATCCAATTCAAGTCAAACTGAATCCAATTGAATTAGACTTGATTTAAAACTTATTTCTCAATCTAATTAAGTCTAATTAGTAATCAAATTACTAATTTATCCTTCTTGAGTTAATTATCAATCGTATTGATAATTATATCATTAATAATTCATAATCATCGGTCAATCATCGGATCAGACAGAAATCTCTTTTGTATATGACCTCGTAGGTTCTATTCTATCTAGTAGTGAGACACATTATGATCTCTATCATAATATCATCAAAATTTTTTTAATGGGTTAGAATAATTTCAACACTCTCCATCGAGAATCATCGATCATTAAGACGATGCTCGTGGGTCTCATAATCTACCAGTGATACCTAGCAGTATATAGTGGCAACCTAGTAGAATGAAAGTATGAACCTCTAAGTATAGTTATCATATGATTCAATTCTTCTATCAAAAATCTTGACTCGATGGAGGTCATGGATAACTCATCAAGTTCCATCAATAATCATATGCAAGATTGGCTTGATTTGAGTTCTCTTATGAATCTCGTGGAAACTCCTTTCCAGTATTCACCTTACTTTGGCCAAAGACTTAGCAAACTCAGTCTTGCAAATCACATAGGATTATATCTTTTCTACTAAGATCGATAGATTTGATCTAAGTACATCGTACTCTCAACAGTGAACTTGAACCCACCATAGCCAACATACACAATAAGGATCCAAATAGATAAGGACCCAATAGATGTGTAGTCAAACTATAGCAGCCTCACTATAAATAGCCAATGCACTGCAAGTCAAAGGACTAGTCATACCACTACAGCATCGAGAATACCACTGATTAGTGAGTAGACATTCAAGTGGTTTCTCATAATGGTCATGCTTAGTGCAAGTTGTTCTCTTACAACCACATGCATTATCATCCTAGTGTCACCACACTACAAACTTGAGACTCATCTATCCGTGAAGAAGATGACCATGCACCAATCTAACTAGATCAATCACTGTCCTTCATGATGATCCTGCAATTGGGAGCATTTAGAAATTAATCACTAATAGTGTACGTCTCAAACTCTCAACACCTTGAGAATATGCAAAATCATTTTTGTTAATTTTTAGGATAAATCATGGACACATAAATAAGACTAAAAATAAAAATGCTCTTTATTAATAATAAAAGTTTTACAAGTTCAAAAAAAAGCCTTGAAAAATAAATGTGTCAGCCACACATCTAACAAACTCCAACTTGACCTAAAGCTAATTAGCCATAACCAAAGATCCATCTTTTCAAGGTGAGCTTCAATCTTCTACTGGCTTAAAGTCTTTGTCAGTGGATCCGCCACATTCTATGTGGAGTCGTCTCTCTGCACTTTAATGAACTACTTCTCGAGATATTCACGTATAATATGTGTTGGTGAGAAATCTAGTTGATGTCGAAATCGATGCTGGAGTCAGAGAGGACGAGGTCATTGTCTGTGATCTGCAAAATAAGTTTCATCCAGAGTTGAGGGTGGTGGCTCCAGCAAGACCATTCGACGATCAAGTTAGCTCTTTCGACCAACAGAAGTGGAGTGCTCAGAGAGATTTTAGCAGAGTTTTTAGAAAGAAATTAAGAGCTTGGAGAAGAAAGCATATCTGGAGGATCTCATATATAGGCTAAGCTCGTAACAAACTGATAATGACAGTCGCAACCGTCTGGTGGTGGACTGTTTGGGATCACATGAAGTTTGTTATAGAGGATAGTGTCTATTATCGTGATGTGCCAGCCTATTGAGATCTGATAGCTGAAGTTTGGATGGGATAGCAGAGGCATGCATCGAGGTCCTTTTGGATCACAGGAAGGGGTCTGGATGGAATCTCACTAGGAGCATCTAAGATAAGCTCGATTGAGCAAAGTCCTTTAGACAACTGGAGAGAGAAGTTCAGCTTGAAGGAGGATAAATTTGAAAGAAGTTTGACTGGTGGAGAGGTCTGACTGGAGAAGAAGTCCGGTAGGAGTTCGATTGCCAAAGAAGTTCGACTGAAGAAAAAGTTTGGCAGGAGTCCAACTATTGAAGGAGTTTGGCTGAAGGAGAAGTTCAGCAAGAGCCCGACTACTGAAGAAGTTCGACTGAATGAGAAGTCCAGAAGGTCTTACAAATTCGGTGGAATCTTGTCTCTAGCCACTGATACCGAGTGGACGAATTCAAAGGTCAGACACTTCGGCTGAACTTCGACAAGAGCAAGTTTATCCTCAATAATAGTCTCCCTACTCTCGAGTTCAAAATTTGAAGGAAGGGAGTATGGATGTGGCTGCTAAAGTTCTTTTCTTTTCCCACGTCTGTTTGGAAGAGATATTTTGGTGCCTACCGCGCCGACTCTTGGACTCATTAAATTTGAAATGACTTCGAGAAGATGGCCCTTCAAATTTTCCACCGCAACACTACCCTAAGTACAGCATATTTAAAGACCTGCCCATTGCCACTTTCCTGCCATGATGAGTGGGACATGTGGCTCACATAGGTCGATTGAATGGGATCTACGATCATAACTGTCTCAGGTTGCCCTTGACTTTTTAAGGCCTTCTCCCTCCTCCAGAATTCATTCTTGCCTGAGTCTTCTTCCCTCCTGAGCCCTTGCTTTCCTCCTGCACGAGAGCACCGATTCTTCCCCACATCCTCTCCAATTTTTGGTGCTCCTCCACTTGATTTTTGTCATGCCCATCGCTTCTTTGCCCCTCTTAGTCAACTTAGGTCAGCCTCCTATCACCTATTTTTGATTTCTCTAGCATTTTTTTACTTTTTGTTCTTTCGATTTCCCTGGTAAAAGCTTTTATAGTGTATTCTTCCTTGATTTTTAAGGATTTTTCTAGGGTTTTATTTTGATTTGAATGTCTTCCAAAACCTCCCATTCTATTGGTTCTTAGAGATTTTTCAGATTGGCCTTCCTAGATCCCGCACCCCTGGCCAAGGTTGAGCCTAGAAACATGTCTCACTAGCCTTTTATTCTGGATACCATCCCTTTGATTTTGACTTTGAATGATCTTTCGTTGATCTACATCTAATATGGGGTTCCTCCGGAGTACGATCTCAAGCTCCCTAGGTCAGATGAACATGCCAATTCACCTTCGATCGATTGGTTTTGCCTATACTTAGAGGCCTTGCGTGCTAGGCTTCGGCTTCTGTTACCCCTCTTTGTAGTTGCCCTCTTTCGATTCTTGAACATCTCCTTCACCTCCATTGTGCCGAACTTCTTTCAGTTCGTGATAGGTTTTCTTTTCCTCTACCATTTGGCTGAAGTTCGGTCGACCATCCTGTTATTCCAAAATTTCTATACCTTTAAATATCATCCTTCTGCAGAGGACTGGTGGTACTTCTTCCCTCAGTTTGGTAAGAAGGGATTGCTCAAAGATGCTCCTTCTTCCATTCATAACTGAAAGAAAAAGTACTTCTTCATTTGATGCCCAATCCTACTGCTTGACCTTCCTTGTTGGGGCTTCTTTAGAGAATCCATCCATCAAGCTCCTAGCTTGGACGGAGCTAACCTCAAGTCTTCTGACATGCTCAAGGCCTACCGAGCTTCCAATCTTTCCGAGCTTTTGAGGGAGTAGACCTTATTCAACTTCGGGCTGAGTCCTCTTGATTCTGTGGGTACTAATTGCTTTTATATATATGTATGGACTCTTATGAAATTTGATACATACCTTGGCTGATCGTGATCTTTTTTTGCTGTAGAAATGGACACCGATGCTGTAGGGAGGCTCGCCAAGGGCCTTTATGCCCAGAGGAAAAGAAAAGAAAAGGCCCCAGGTGAGAGCTCGAAATGAGTAAAGGTCGGTGCCTCCGACCCTATGGCTTCTACCACCACCATGCTGCTCTCGAGGTCTGCCCGAGAGACGAGACCATCCCGACCACTCGCATCGTCATCGTTAAGGGAGAATCTCTTCCCCCCGAGCCTACAAATCTCCCCTTCGAGGATCATGCGCCCGATCCTCCTGCCGACAAAGAGAAGGAGAGGAGGAAGGGGAAAGCGGCCATCATGAAAAGGGCTCGTAAGGTGCGTCCGGACGAGCCTGATCGAGGCAGTAGAGAAAATCAGGGGGTAGATCCATTCGAGAACCCAAACATCATTCGAGATTTGACTGATAGGTTCGTCCTACCAGAGGAGGTGTACCGCTTGGCTGATCTTGACTAGAGGCAGTTCGTCTGGAAGTCTCTCAGGACTATCCTTAGGGTAATCATCTCACCATACTTTTTTTTTATTTTCTCACCCTTTCTTCATTCACCTTATAGCGACCTATTCATGGCAGTTGGGCCACCACATGCTTGCCCACCTCAAGAGGGCAAATTGCATGGAGGTGGAGGTGTTGAAGGTCCGAGAAGATCTTGAGGTCAAGATCAATCGCCTTCAGATGATGACTACCGAGGCTGAGCACCTCGTAGGGGAGAAGATGGTGGAAAGTGGGATCCTGCGTAGCACACTTCAAAGGGAGGAGTTCGTCTCGATCGGACTCAAGGTAGCTTTGGCTCTGGAGGAAGAGGAGAAGAAAGAAGCGAAGCTCAAGGTCCTCAAGCTGGAGGCCCAATTGGTGAAGTCCATTTTGGAGGTAGCGGCTCGAGCTGTGGAGGAGTTCAAGACCTCCCCTAAAATGAAGGACCTAAACATCGCCTTCAGCCAAGAAGCATTCATCAAGGGCTTCGAGCTCTGCAAAGGTAGGGTGGCCCAGAGGTTCTCCAAGCTCGACCTTGGCTTCCTGGAAGAGGAGGAGGAGGCCGACGATGAAACGGGACCATCCAGCACTGGGGTTGATCATTCTTCTACTATGCTTGCTGTGAAGGCACCCGAGCCTACTTCGGAGGTGCCCGAGTCTATTGAGAGTGCCCCAACTTCTTCTACCACTGCACCTCCCAAGATTGTAGACCTCGAGTAGTTGTATCTTTTTCTTTTTCTCTATTGACTTGCTTTGTACCTAAAAGTTTTTAGTTAAATAAAAATGAATTCACTTTTGTCTATACCTTTCTTAACATTGGTGTTGTGTCATATGTTATCCAGTATCCGACCACCGAATAGGGTCATAACCTGCCATCTTCAATTGATGTCGATCCCTTACCTCAGGGAGTCCCGCTGAAGCCTTTGATAAAGAGCTTGAAGAAGAAACTCCATCATCTGAAGAAGAAGTTGAAAATGATGGAGGATGGCCTTCAGGCTTCTTGAAAGAACGCCTCGGAGGCGACCAAAGAAGTCACTCACCTCCGAAACTTACACATGAAGGACACAGCAAGCTTCGACATCCAGAAGGGTAACCTCGAGAGAGAGCTTACCGAACTCCAAAAAAGTGCTAGCAACAAGTCTTGGATGCTAATGGCGAAGGTTAGCTCCCTTGAAGCCAATCTCAAGTGGGCAAAGAGAAAAATCCATCTCTTAGAAGGAAGCTCGTCGTGGTCTACCGACAAGGCCCGGTATGATTGGAATTGGTCCAAAAAGTTCTTCTAGCTTCAGAAGCAGCTATAAGATACTGAGAACTGGCATAATAGCTACCGAATAACTTGGGCAGAGAAGATGTCCAAGCTCGAAAGTGAGTTGAAGGCCACCAGAGATGAGGCTTCTTACTTCTAGGGATGGTTATACAACAGTCGGTAGGTCGGTGCAAGTGGCGAGTTAGAGGAGATTGCTTTTCTGAAGAGGACCATTGGTAAGCTCTTAAAAGCTATCGAAAAAGAGAAGACCGAGGTCCAACGATTGAAGCTCTAGCTGACCTGCGAGCATCAAGCCATGAAGGATGCGAAGGCCGAGTCTGAAGTCCTATGAAAATAGCGATGGGAGTTTGAGAGCAAGTTCGAACATGCCAATAAAAAGTATATAGATGGTTTATACAAAAAGAAAGAACTTGAGGAGGAGATCTTCAGACTGAAGCAGGCCTTGGCGATGCTGGGGTTGACAGCCCAAAGTCTAAAGAGTCTGGTCCGTCTTAGGACTTGGTCCTTTTTTCTTTCTTCTTTCTTTTTATGTCATCAGTTTCATCAACCTTAGTCTTGCTTGTAATAGACTTGTGTAATCAATCTTGTCGACTTTCATTTTGCCTATAACAAACTTAACATATGCAATGAAACAGTACCTTTCTTCACCATTATTCGTCTTACATGAACTCAATGCTTGCTTGTGGCTTCATTTTCCTCACTTTGTTTTTCTTTTGGGTTGTCTTTCAATGAAGTGATTATTGTGGATACCTATCCGAGGTCTATTTCATGGACCTGGGCATGATTTTCCTTCGTGCATATATGATCAGGTAGTCATAGGAGAAACACATGTAAGGATCGATGATAGGGTTTTTTCCTTCCCTTTACTTTAGGTTGGGGGTTCGTATGGGAACACTAGACGGTCTCTCCTTTTTTCCTTGGCTTAGGTTAGCAAGGTCCTTGGATTTACTCATGTTGGGATGAGGTTCTCCTACTATTCCTAACATGACTGTAGGGGCATGTTAGGACCGTTGTCAGGGCCTCTCTCCTCATCTCATCTTAGATCAACGAGGTCTTCTACTTTGCTCATGTCAAGACAAGGTTCTCCTCCTATTCCTGACATGACTGTAAGGGCACATTGGGGCAATTATCAGGGCCTCTTTCCTCATCTCATCTTAAGTCAACAAAGCTTTCGACTTTACTTATGTCAGGATGAGATTCTCCTCCTGTTCCTAATATAGTTGTAGGGGCACATTAGGACCATTGTCAGGACCTCTTTTCTCATCTCATCTTAAGTCAACGAGGCCTTCGACTTTGCTCATGTTAGGACAAGGTCCTCCTCCTATTCCTAACATGGACTATAGGGGCACATTAGAGTCATTGTCAGAGCCTCTCCTCTCATCTCATCTTAAGTTAATGAGGTTTTTGACTTTGCTCACGTTAGGACGAGGTCCTCCTCCTATTCCTAACATGACTATGCTTATCACATGGTCAAGTTTGGGAGGTAATTCTCCACCATTATAGATTTGCAACAAAGATTAGGATGTTAAAGTAGAAAAATTTTATTGCAACCAAATCATTGGTAATACATCTATTGGTTTTTCGAATTTCATGGTTAGGGTAGATCTACTCCTCCTAGTTTCCTTAAATAGTATGTCCCAGGTTGGACGACTTCTTTGATCTTATAGGATCCTTCCCAATTTAAGGTGAGCTTTCCTTGATTCTGAGGCTGAGAGATAGCCGCTCATTGAAGCATCAAGTCCCCCACTCTAAATATTTTATCTTTGACTCTGGAGTTATAGTATCCTTTCTAGCCACTTGGGCTTCTTCTTTTTTTTCCTCTTCAAGGTTAGCCTGTAGGTAGCCATCCAAACAGAAGTTTTGGGCTTCGAAGACCAAGGTAAATGATGTTTTTTCTCGATAATTTTTGGATTTTTTCAGAGGATATGGTAGAGTTCTTCAGCCCCTACTCTTTAGTCTTGCCTTGATCAAGTCACTTCTGTTATTGGCTTGTGGGTGGGCTCGTAAAGTGATGGAAGATGAGCAAAACTCAGCAAACCACATCCGACAAACTTACGTTATGAGAGTTTGAGGAGTTACGTTCAGACGAAGCTTATTGAAAGACCTTAACCCATTTGGTAAAGTAGTCATGACTAAGAAAAACCATGCTGATAGAAATTTAAGCGAATGTTTGATTGGGATGACCTTTGTATACCTTTGCATCTTTTAACATACTCAACATAATCAAGGAGCAGGGTTGGCCAGTAATAACCTTGTTTCTTGTGAGAAGGCCAAGATAAATAGCATGCACTTTTCATAATGCAAAATTAGCTTTGGAAGGTCGGATATTTTTCTAGTCGGTATGACCTTTTGGCCAGTAATAACCTTGTTTTTCCAGTCGATAAGTCTTTGGATAGTTCTGTATGCCCAGAGGACATGGTAGAGTTCGTCCACCTAAGTCTTCCTTGCTCTTTCAAGTCTCTCCTTGATATCCTACAATAGGATCCTATTGGTCACTTTTGCTTCACCATTGGCTTGTGGGTGGGCCACTGACATAAAGTGATGGAAGATATTCAAATTTTCATAAAACTCAGCAAACCTCATCCCGGCAAACTATCATCCATTGTTTGTTATGAGAGTTCGAGGCAGACCAAACCTTCTAATAATTGATTTCCAAATGAAGTCTTGTACTTTGGCTTTGATAATTTTTGCTAGGGGTTCGGCCTCAATCCATTTGGTAAAGTAGTCAATCGCAACTAAGAGAAACTTCCATTGTCTGGAGGCCACCAGGAAGGGTCCAAGTATATCCATCCTCCATTGTGCAAATGGCCAAGGTGCACTTAGTGAAGTAAGCTTGGAGGCTAGCTACCTTTGTATATTCGCATTCCTTTGGCAGCGATCGCATCTTTTAACATACTCAACATAATCATGGTGCATGGTTGGCCAATAGTAATCTTGTCAAAATAGCTTGTGAGAAAGGGACCTGGTGTCCAGATGGCTCCCACATATTCCTTCATGCCACTTTCATAATGCAAAATCAACTTTGAAAGGTTGGAGACACTTTAGGAGAGGCAGGGAGTATGACCTTTTATACAGTTTGCCTTCATAAAGGACATACCGAGAGGCCTGGTTTATCAGCTTCTAAGCTTCCTTCGAATCATAGGAGAGTGTCCCATCTTTGAGATAAGCAATCAATGGATGAATCTAGTAGGAATCATGGTCGATCTGCATTGCAAACTATGGTTCTTCCATACTCGAGTATTCAGCACTTCAAAGTATACTTCTTTGGAAAGCTCATTAGGGGCGAGCGTGGCCAGCTTTGATAGGAGGTCGGCTCTGATATTCTCTACCCTTGAAATTTATAGAATGCCGAAGCTGTTGAAGGCTGAGGTCAGGCTCTTTACTTTCTTAAGATACTTTATCATACTTTCCTCCCGAGCCTCATAACTGCCATTGACTTGTCCCACTACCAGTTGTGAGTTGCTATAAGCTTGGTGCCGGTCCACCTTGAGTTCTTTTACTATCTTCAACCCAACTATCAGAGTTTCATATTCTGTCCTATTGTTTGTTATAAAAAACTCAAAGCGTAGTGCATACTCCACGATGACCCCTTCGGGATTGATCAGGATCAGTCCAATACCTACACCGAAAGCATTGGAAGAGCCATCCACATACAAGGCCTAGAAATCTTTGGAAAGATCCGCTCTTTCTTTGGGGGAGCTCGATTGCAACCATGGAATGCTGGCCTCATTCTACTCAGGTTCGGCCTCATCCAAGATCATGCATTCGACTATAAAATTGGTCAGTATCTAAGCTTTAATTGATGGCCGAGATTGATAATTGATGTCGAACTCCATCAGCTCAATAGCCCACTTCACTATTCTTCCAGATGCATATGTTCAATGAAGAACTGCTTTGATTGATTGGTCGGTGAGGAGTATTATGCTATGCCCCTAAAAGTAAGGCCAAAGTCTTCTAGCTGCAATCAAAAGAGCATAAGTCAATTTTTCTAATTTAGTGTACCTGGTCTCTGTATCTCTCAAGACTCGGCTCACGTAATAGATCAACCATTGCACTTTTGCCTCTTTCTTGATTAGGACCACTGCCAAAGCTGTAGGAGAGACCGTCAGGTATAAGAATAATTCTTGAGTTCTTCGAATGCCTGTTGGCACTCTACCATCCAGTAGAAGTTCTTTGGTTGTTTGAAGACTTGGAAGAAGGACATACATTGCTCGATCGACTTCGAGATAAAGTGGTTTAAGGATGCCACCTTTTCGATCAAGCATTGGACTTCCTTTATTGACTTTGGGGTGGTTATCTTTTGGATGGCATAGATCTTCTTCGGATTAGCCTCGATTCCCTGCCTTGAGATCATGAACCCCAAGAATTTTCCTGAGGTCACTCCGAAGGCACATTTAGTCAAGTTCAGCTTCATCTTATATCTTTAAAGAACATTGAAGATCTCTTCAAGGTCGACAATATGATTGGATGAGGTTTGGCTCTTGACAAGCATATCATCCACGTAGAATTCCATATTGCAGTCAATCTACTCTTTGAAGATCTTATTGACCGGGCGTTGGTAGGTTGCGCCTGCATTTCTAAGTCCAAAAGGCATGACCCTGTAATAATAAAGACCATGGTCAGTAATAAAAGTAGTTTTCTTCTCATCCTCTAGTGTCATCCAGATTTGATTGTAGCTAGGCTTGAAGTTGCATCTACCAGCTGATCAATTTTGGGCAAGGATTAACTATCCTTTGGGCAAGCCTTGTTCGGCTTCTTGAATTCGATACATATTCTTCACTTGCCATTGGCCTTCTTGACTAGAACTATATTGGAAACACAGCTCGGATAGTGGACTTCTCGGATGAACCCATCTTTGAGGAGCTTATTCACTTTCTTCATTATCGCCTTTTGCCTTTCTGGTGCATAGCCTCGAATTTTTTCTTTCATTAGCCTGTACTTTGGATCGACGGCCAATCGATGTTCCATGACTTCGACATCAATTTCTAGCATGTCTATTGGGACCCAGGCAAAAACATCTACATTCTTCCGTAAGAAGGCAATGAGCTGCTCTCGGACTTCATCTTTCAAGTTGGAGCTGATCTACACCGTATGCTCCATACTTCCATCGTCTAGAGGGATGGTCATAAGATCATCCATGAGCTCGCCCCGCTCCTCAGTAAGATTTTTGCGGACATCCAGCCCATCAACCGGGCAAGGGTCGAGTTGGCTTCCTTTTTGTGAGGTGATGGAGTAGTAGTGCCTGCCTAGAGCTAGATCTCCCCTATTCTGCTGCTTGTTGGAAACTTTATTTTCAAGTAGTAGGTTGATACCACGGCTCGAAGTCCCCTATTCTGCTGCTTGTTGGAAACTTTATTTTCAAGTAGTAGGTTGATACCACGGCTCGAAGTGCATTCAAATCAGGTCAGCCAAGAATAGCATTGTAGGTAGATGAGGCCTTTACTACCAAAAAGTTGACCTATGCCTTGGCCTATTTTGGATATTGCCCTACAGACACAAATAGCATTATTATTCCTTCAACTAGCACAGTATTGCCAATGAAGCCCACCAGTGGAGAGTTCGTAGATCTCAAGCGATTATTAGGTATAGACATTTTAGGAAAAGCATCATAAAATAAAACATCGGTGGAGCTTCTATTATCTACCAGAATGCGGCATACATCTTAGTCAATAATGTTTAAAGAGATTACAACCATGTTGTTATGCAAAAACTGGACCCCTTAGGCATCCTCATTGGTAAAAGTGATGGACTCCTCAGTCCTCCACCTCTTCATAGGTCCCGTTGATTCGCTAGCCTCTCCTCGTCGAAGTCCTCTAGAGATGGTGTTGATGATGCCAAGCGGGGGTCAACCTCCTTGCTACTCCTCCCTCCTCGATGGCTCTGATGGTGGTGGTGCCCCAGGCCGATCTTCCCATCCTTCAGGCCGACGTTATAGAAATTGACCGAGTTTGTCGTGCCTGATAAGCACCTCGATCTCATCTTAAAGCTAAATGCATTCTTTAGTATCATGATCATGGTCACAATGATAGAGGCAAAACATGTTGAAATTATGCTTGTCGGAATGAGTACGCAACCTTTCTGACCTCGGTAACTACACCCTAATTTCCATCAGCACCTGGGTTCTTGGAGCGTTGAGGGGAGCATAGTTATGGAACATTTTGAGGAGGAAGCCCTGCTGTGCCCTTCTGTCAGGGCTTCTTTATTTTTAAGCCCGGGAAGGAGTTCGGACTCGCTTGCACTCGGGGTGAGTTTTGGAGCACAGCCGAGCTTCGCTCAACTTTTCTTTAGCTGTAGACACACTCGATTCACCCACTTACTGCTCTTCGATGGCTTCACTATCCTTGGCCTTAAAGTCCTCTTCTGCTCGGACGTAACCTTCAGCCCGAGCCAGCATATCAGCAAAATTTCTAGGATACTTCTACTATAGAAAGAATAGTAGATTATTCTTCTGAAGGCCATCCTTTAGTGTGGCCATAGCGATATACTAGTGAAGGGAAATCCTGATTTCCCGGTCCAGGTTCGTCCAGATCTGATCAGATCAAGAGATATATTTCAAAAATTTTTTTCTTGATCCCAATCAGATCTTGATATGTTTCAGATCTGATTATTATTATTTTAATAAATAAAATAAAATAAGATAAATTAAATCAAATTTAATTTACCTGATTTGGGTAACCTATTACCCTATAGATGATCCTGATTGCAGCGGAAGGTTCTGGATCTAGCCACGCAAGCGCCTGGCCTCTACCGGCATCCACTCGGGTTGGATCTGGAGATCCTCTTCTTCTCTATCATGCCTCCAAAAATCAGATCTGGATCTGATCTGGAGGATCTTCAAAACTCTTTTGAAGATCAGCAGTCGTCCTTTGCAGCAGCGCAGCCTTCTAGCTTTCAGTCGCCTTTCTTTGATCTGGATTGCACCAACCAAGGTCCAAAACTCCTTTTGGATGTGGAGAGGAGAGGGAGAAGGTGAGTTTGGCATGGAGGAAGAAGGGAGAGGCAGCCTTGGGGCGTGGGGTTTCTCAAATTTTTTTAATCACAATCTGGGTTGGGCGCAGGGTCTTATTTATAGACTGTCTGCGATCCAACTTCTCTTCTTCCCAACCAATCACAACTCTTTGTGAAATCAGATCTAAATCTGATTGGTGGGAATAGAGCCCCCTGGATTCCTCCTTAGAGGGTGCCTAAGACCAGTCAAAGTTGGTTCTTAGGAGAACTCTAATTGGAATCCAAAAAGGAGATGGAGTCCTTGTCCAACAAGGACTCCTAGGCGCCTCCAACTTGGGCACACGCCAAGGGTGGCGTGCGCCCTCTTCCTTGCCAGGTTCTGGGGGACAGGCCCCCACCAGCTCTCCAATAGGTGCGTGACATATGGTCAAAAGTCAAAGTGTCAATGGTCAACATTTGACCAGTCAAAGGTAGACTTTTGACCAAAGTCAAAGAAAAAGAAATGGCAGGTGACCAAAAATGGCAGGTAATGTCTTACAAAATAAGACAACCTTTTCTAACTTGGACAACCTCCAGTCAGACCATATGAAGGCCTCTGATTGAGCACAAACTCCTTTGGCTCAGACAGGACAACTTATTTATGATAGCAAAAGAAGAACGTTAGGTTCAATCGAGTGCTAGCACGATTTCCTTGAACCTAATTGAATCTCATCAGATCAATTGAACTAGATCAGTTCAATTGATGATCACCAGATTCAAACCCTTGTTTGTGTGACCCAGTTAGGTTCAGTTCTGTATGGTAATGGGATATGTCATGATCTCTATCATCGACATCATCGAAACTCCTTTCGATGGATCAGAACTCTTCTGATTCGAACAGCTAGAATGATCGATCATCTAAATCATTCTAATTGCTCCCAAAATCCACCAGTGACACCTAGCAGTATATGGTGGCAACCCATCAGAGCTGAATGTGAACCTCTTGGTGCAGCTACCTGTGTGATTAAATTCTTCTATCTTGAGCCCCGATCAGATTAGGGTTAAGGTGAACTCGTCAAACCCTAGTCTCTATCATATGATGTAATCATTCGATTCGAGTCCGATGTGAAAATCTAAATAGAAACTCTTTCTATTATTTCACTCTGCCATGGCCATGGACTTCTGGACTTGATTCTCATGATTATCATAGGGCTGCTCCTCTACCACCGAGGTAGATAGATTCCATCTTGATGCCATCCAGTTCCTACAATGAACATGCTATAGCCAACATACACCTCAGGGTTCCATATGGCTAGGAGACGAGTAATGGTGTAGTCAAACTATAACACCCTCAAGGTGAACTGTCGATGCACCTCAGGTCAAAGAATCAGACCACACTACTGCATCATCGAGTCAGTCATTGACGAGAAGGTAGACTCCCTAATGACTACTCGATGTCACGCTCAGTGCCCTCGTTCTCTAATGATACCTGTACTTTCGCTCCGTGTCTCCACACCGTAGACTCAAGCCTCATACTAAAGAAGCGATCGTACACCAACCTTCCGACAATCACCATCCTCATAGATCCTATGGTCGGAGCTTTTATGAGTAATAATTTATTCATGTCTTAATTTCAACTCTTGAAAATTGAATTATCATTCATTAACTCAAGAGTAAAACACTATACACACATGATAAAAATAACCCATTTTATTATTATAGTAAAATTATAATTT
>QRFJ01004430.1:0-88085 GCA_006176705.1 Cocos nucifera
GGAAGGAAAAATAAGGAAAGTTAAAGTTGGCTCTCATGATTTTGGATACGGTGAGAGATCTCAATTAGAATCCAGTCTATACATAGATATTGGGGTCTGACTTAACCTCTACCAAGGAGTATCAATATTTTGGATACGTGATATTCATGAATTAGAGATCAAGTTTGGGTGCGGACCATGATAGAGAATCATTGAACAAGAGTGTTCACCAGGTCTTAACCCCATCACCAATAACTGTTAGGTAGTGATGAGCAGTGTGGTGAGACCCGCAACCATCCACTTAAAAATCAAATTATCATCATGCCAAAGGATTTTCGTGCGCATCTCTATATAGGGAGTAGATAGCGGATCATAGTAACATCACGGTGGAAGCTATTAATTTATTTTAACCACCATAAAATTCCTAAATAAATGGTCAGCAAAATTACAGTATCTAACTAGAATCTTTGACTCTCTATAAGAAAATGTCTAGACGTCCAACCATTTGGCAGTTCCTGGAACATAGAATAGACCACCCCAATATAAAGATTCGGGCCAGGAGACTGACAAAATAGTTTTGGATTTCGAGAAAGTTAATCCCATATTTTGGATGCGTACCCTCCACAACCTACCAGTCGATACGGCATCTGATGTGAATAGAGAAGCATCTACGTGGAAGAAAATGGACATAGTCGAAGATAATAAGGCAGATAACTTACATATGGGCTCTCTTGATGTCTAGATTGAGCTCCAGCACCAACAGTGAGATATCGGGACTTCGCCAAATGTTTGGCCTCACGCTGCAGGAGGATATTTTTGGTGAATAGAGTCAATGCACCAAATATCAAGTCACAAAATGACTTTTTAAGGCTAAGATGCGTGATGGGACAGTCAGTCCAAGGATCACTATCTGACAATGTTCAAGGTACATGAAAGAGCTTGAGAAGCCCGAAAAATCATAAAATTATGAAGTTAGACTTGGACCTGCAGAATGATATTATTCTGCAAATCGTTGACCTGATGTACATGGGGCAATGTGTCATTCATGATATTACCATAGTGCATAAGAACTCCAGGAATTCGCTTGGCCGAATTAATATATATGTGGTTACCGCTGAGCTTTCTATGAAAGGTTCTAAGCTCATGTTTCTTGCTATGGAACAATTTCTCCAAAAGGAAGTCTTACTGGAAAGAAAAAGAAGTCTGGCAAGTGGAAGAAAAAGGCAGTTGAAAAAGCAAGAGAAGGTGGAGAGAGATTCAGATACTGACAAGGAGAAGTGCGAAAGCCGAAGGAAAAGGCTTATTGTCCCAAAGAATTAAAGTGTTTCCATCGGCAATAGCAATGGCCATTGGATAAGCGGACTGCCCTATTACCTGCCACCCTAAAAACAAGAAGGAAGGTCCTTCTCGAGGAGCTTGTTATTGAGTCTAACCTTTACGATTTCTTCTGCATCCAGTTGGGGTAACCAATGCTTGACTCTGGGTTCTAGTGCTCAATCTTGTGCACTTCTATGCAGGATCTTGAGGATAGCAGGAGGCTGAGGAGATGGGACATGATCCCTACGTGTCGGTAATGGGAGGCAAGAGGGGTTTCTGCAGTAGCCATGGGAACATACCCTCTTCGATTATTCCATCTGGTTTAGAGAGACTTAGTTTTGAAAGACTATTATTTTGTGCTGCAGCAGCAGGAATTTGATTTTCTGTTCAACTTAGTCACAAAAGGTTATGTGATCAACCTCTTTAAAGGACAATTTGTAAACATTCTTTATGAAAGAAATAAAATGCGAATGGTTCCTTATTATGGTCTTTATCAGCTACTATTGATGTATTTGTTCTAACTATCGAGCAAAACTATGATGCCAAATGACTTTTGGGATAGTCCAAATTGATAGATTTTCTTCTATGGCACCTGAGATTAGGTCATATAGCAGAAGATAGGATCAACAAATTGGAGAAAAATGGGCTATTGAGTCCATTGACTTTCGAGTCATATCCAACTTGTGAATCTTGTCTTCAAGGCAAAATGACTAAACTCCCTTTTGTTGGACATGGGGAGAGGGCCACAGATCTCCTTGCCCTAGTACATACTGATGTGTGCGGCCCATTTGATGTGCCGGCTAGAGGCAATTTTGTCTACTTCATTACCTTTATCGATGATCTGTCTAGGTATGATATGTGTATCTTATGAGACACAAGTCTGAAGCTTTTGAAAAGTTCAAAGAATTCAGACATGAAGTAGAAAAACAAACTGGAAAATCCATTAAGGTTCTTCGATCAGATCGAGGAGGTGAATACCTTAGCGAGAAATTCCTAGACTATCTAAAGGAAAAATGGCATAGTCTCTCAATGGACTCCACCAGGAACACCTCAACTCAACGGAGTTTCAGAACGGAGAAATCGGACTCTATTGGATATGGTTCGATCCATGATGAGCTTCATAAACCTCCCTGATTTTCTTTGGGGACACTCATTGTTAACTTCAATTATCTACTGAATAGGGTTCCCTCTAAAACCGTTCCTACCACACCGTATGAGATATGGCAACGGTAAGAAACCAAGTCTGAGTCATCTCAGAATTTTGGGGTTGTCCGGCTCATGTCAAAAGACAACAAGCGGACAAGTTAGAGTTTAGGTCCTTCAGAGCTCGATTCATAGGATATCCTAAAGAGTCATTAGGATACTATTTTCTACATTCCAGAAGACCACAATGTGATTGTGAGTCGACATGCCATCTTTCTTGAAAAATAGTTTATTCAAGATAGCGGCATTGGAAAACAGATCAAGCTTGATGAGAAAGTCTCACAAGCAGAACGAGCTAAGGACCAAGTGGAACCAAATCAGGTTGAGCCAATAAGAACACTACCTCCTCCACCTCATAGATCGGAAAGAGTTTCCCGTCCCCTGAAAGATACTTAGGTATTATTTCAGAGGATGTAGAGGAAATGTTCCTCGTAGGTAATGGTGCTCATGGTGATGATCCCAAAACCTACAACGAGGCGATATCAGATATCGACTCCGAGAAATGGCTAGAGGCAATGCCAGTCAGAAATTGACTCGATGCACTCAAACCAAGTCTGGACCTTGGTAGATCCACCAGAAGGTATAGTACCTATTGGATGTAAATGGATCTTCAAGAGAAAGATTGTGCAGATGGAATGTGGAGACATTCAAGGCTAGACTAGTGGCAAAAGGTTATAGTCAATGCGAAGGCATTGACTATCAGGATACCTTTTCCCAGTAGGCTATGCTAAAATTCCATCCGCACATTGCTTGCTCGTTGCAGCCTATTTCGATTATGAAATATGGCAAATGGACGTGAAAATGGCATTCTTAAATGGATATCTTGAGGAAGATATCTATATGGAACAGCCGCTAGGTTTCACATCCAGTGATACTGATCACAAGGTTTGCAAGCTGCAAAGGTCCATATATGGACTTAAGCAAGCATCTCGGAGCTGGAACACTCATTTCAATGATGTGATCAAAAGTTTGGTTTCATCAAAAATGAAGAGGAACCATGTTTGTTTTCAAAAGGTCAGTGGGAGCGCTGTTGTCTTCCTCGTATTGTACGTGGATGACATCCTCCTTATTGGAATGATATTCCATGTTGACATCAGTCAAAATGTGGTTTGTCCAAGGAATTCTCATGAAAGACCTAGGTGAAGCATCCTTTATTCTAGGAATTAAGGTCTATAGGGATATAGACCGAATAGGATGCTAGGACTTTCACAGAAGATGTACATAGAGGAAAGTACTAAAGAGGTTTAGTATGGAAAAACTCTAAGAGGGGATTAATACCCTTCAGACATGGTATTCATCTTTCCAAGAAGATGTGCCCCAGCACACCTGAGGAAATAGAATGCATGAGCAAGATCCCTTATGCTTCTGCAATAGGGAGCCTCATGTATGCCATGCTATGTACACGACCTGAATATAGCCCATGCTGTGAGTGTCACAAGCAGATATCAGTCAAATCCAGGTGAAGAACACTGGACTTCTGTGAAATGTATCCTTAAGTACTTGAGAAGAACTAAGGATATGATGTTGGTCTTTGGTAACGGGAGAACTCCAAGTCCAGGGATACACGAGACTCGGATTTATGTCTGATATAGATGATCGAAAGTCGACATCTGAAGCTGTTTGTGTGCAATGGTGGGCTTCAGCTAAAAGTTTCCAAGCAATGGTGATACAGATTCCACCATAAGATCGTGCATCAGAAGCTGCAAAGGAAGCATTCTGGTACAAGAGTTTGCTGCAGAAGATCGAAGTAATGCCATCAGATGCCATTCTCTATACTGCGACAACAATGGCGCCATAGCCCTTGCTTAAGAGCCGAAGGTCTCACAGAAATCAAGCATATTGGCGGCGATACCCCTCATCCCGATACCTCAAATGGGTATGTCGAGTCAAGAGAGTCAATCTACGATAATTGGCGACCCACTAAAAGCCATTGGGCCAGATGAAGTGGAAGCGCACCTTGGAGATGGACTTAGACTTGTACCAATTGCTTTAGGAAAGTGGGAGAGGTTAGATATATGTGCCCTAAAGCCAGAATTGGCTACCTTAATACATTTACCACGAATTGTAATTTTGACTAAATCAACAAGGGATTATTTTCTATTACAGTGTTATTTAGTGTCTGTGATACATCCTTTGAGTTAGTGTAATGAAATCATATTTTTCAGAGTTGAAATTTAAGACATGAATAATCATTGTTTATACGTCATAAAATTGGCTGTTTCGACTTCATTAGTGTATCATCACGATGGAAGTGACTGATTCGCAGAAGTGTTGGTGTACAATCGGTGCTTTCTCTTTGATGTAGATTGTGAGTCGTTGAGTCTTACGGTTGTGGAGCACCTGGAGTAGGTAGTACATGAGTGGTACTCGTTAGAGGGAACGATTGGACGTGAGGCTATGACAACCTTATGTCGAGTGAGTTGCATTTGTAGGGAAGTCATACCGTTCTCATTCAATGATCGTGACTTCGAAGTGACTATAGGTTGTGTTATTGTGTGGTCTGGGTTCTTTTGAGCCTGATGGTTCTGCGGTCATTCAACTTGAGGGTCGGTGTATAGTGTTTGTTTGAGCTATACCATTAGCTGGTGGCGTGTCTCGCTAGCCATATGGAACCCTAAGATGTAGTTTGCTATAGCATTTGTTCATTTATAGTGGAGAGCTGGAGTGGCACAGATGGATCTATCTAGCTAGGTGGTTATTAAGAGGAGGCTAGCCGCTATGTATAATTCTATGAGAATTAAGTTCCAGAAGTCCGATGGGCCCATTGGCGTAGAAGAGTGTAATAAGGAGATATGATTTTGGTGGGTTGGTTGAAGTAGTTTCTATTTTAGGATTTTCACAATTTGGACGTGCGTAATCGAATGATTATCATTCTATAATGACTATAGACTAGGGTTTGACGAAGTTTACCTTAATTGCCCTATTGCTGATCGGGGGTCTCAAGATTAGGAAGATCGTGAATCAATCTAAGTAGGGTATGTGCTTACATCCGAAGATTTTTTGCATTTCTAGCTCTGATGGGTGTGTCCATCAGTATACTGCTAGGTGTTTACTGTGTGTTTGTGGATGTTTTGGAAGCAGAATTAGAATGATTTAGTATCGTAGGTGGTCGATTCTGGCTGGTTGCGAGATCATGAAGCGAGTTCTGAATGCCCTTGAAATCAGAATTTGTTCGAGTGATGTCGAGTTGATAGAGATCATGAGCATAGCCTAATTAGCCGATATCGATAAACTCAACCTAACGTGGGTCACACAATAAGGGTTTTGAATTGGTGATCATCAATTGAACTGATCCAGTCAATTGATAAATGAGATCAATAGGTTTCAATTGAATAGTGCTAGCACTCGATTAACCTAACGTTCTTCTTTACTATCATAAATAAGTGCCTGTCTGAGCAAAGGAGTTTGTGCTCAAAGAGGCCTCATATGGTCTGACTGGAGGTTATGCAAGTCAGAAAAGGTTTGTTTATTTTATAAGACATTATCTGCCATTTTTGGTCATCTGCCATTTCTTGTTCTTTGACTTTGGTCAAAAGTCTACCTTTGACTGGTCAAATGTTGACCATTGACACTTTGACTTTTGACCACATGTCATACACATATTAGAGAGCTGGTGGGGGCCTGTCCCCCTGCCAGAACCTGGCAAGGAGGGTGCATGCCATCCTAGGCGTGTGCCCAAGTTGGAGGCGCCTAGGAGTCCTTGTTAGGCAAGGACTCCATCTCCTTTTTGGATTCCAATTAGAGTTCGTCTAAGAACCAACTTTGACTGGTCTTAGGTGCCCTCTAAGGAAGAATCTAGGAGATTCTATTGCCACCAATCAGATTTAGATCTGATTTCACAAAGGATTGTGATTGGTTGGAAAGAAGAGGAGATGGATCACAGGTAGTCTATAAATAAGACCCTACGCCCAACTCAAAGATTGATTGAGATAAGAGTTTCCATACGCCCAAAGTTTTTTCTCCTCTCCTCCTCCATGCAAAAGCTTCTTCTCCCTCTCCTCTCCACATTCAAAATAGTTTTGGAGCTTGGTTGGTGCGATCCAGATCAAAGAAAGGCGATCAAAAGCAAGAAGGCTGCTCTACTACAAAGGATGACTGCTGATCTTCAAAAGGAGTTTTGAAGATCCTCCAGATCAGATCCAGATCTGATTTTTTGAGATGTGATAGAGAAGAAGAGGATCTCCAGATCCAGCCCAAGTGGATACTGATAGAGGGCAGGCACTTGCATGGCTAAGATCCAGAACCTTCAGCTGCAAATAGGATCATCAACAGGATAATAGGATTATCCAGATTAGGTAAATTAAATTTGATTTAATTTATCTTTTTTTTATTTTATTTATTAAAATAATAAGAATCATATCTAAAACATCCTAGATCTAATATAGATCAAAGAGAAAAATTTTTGAAATATATCTCTTGATCTGATCAGATCTGAACGACCTGGATCAACAATTTAGGATTTCCTCATGAATAATCATTATTAACTCATAAACAGCTCCCGACCATAGGATCATCACGAGGATGGTGATTGATCCGGAAGGTTGGTGTACGATCACTTCTCTTTTAGTAGATGAGTCTTGAGTCTATGGTGTGGGACACCGAGCAGAGTACAGATACTCGTTAGGAAACGAGGCACTGAGCGTGACCACCTCGAGTAGTCATTAGGGAGTCTATCTTCTCGTCAATGACTGACTCGATGCTGCAGTAGTGTGTCTGGTTCTTTGACCTGAGATGCATCGATAGTTTACCTTGAGGGTGTTATAGTTTGACTACACCATTACTCGGTCTCCTAGCCATATGGAACCCTGAGGTGTATGTTGGCTATAACATGTTCATTGTAGGAACTGGATTGCATCAAGATGGAATCTATCTACCTCGGTGGTAGAGGAGCAGCCCTATGATAATCATGAGAATCAAGTCCAGAAATCCCATGGCCATGGTAGAGTGAAATAATAGAAAGAGTTTCTATTTAGATTTTCACATTGGACTCGAATCGAATGATTACATCATATGACAGAGACTAGGGTTTGACGAGTTCACCTTAACCCTAATCTGATCGGGGCTCAAGATAGAAGAACTTAATCACACAGGTAGCTGCACCAAGAGGTTCGCATTCAGCTCTGATGGGTTGCCACCATATACTGCTAGGTGTCACTGGTGGATTTTGGGAGCAATTAGAATGATTTAGATGATCGATCATTCTAGCTGTTCGAATCAGAAGAGTTCTGATCCATCGAAAGGAGTTTCGATGATGTCGATGATAGAGATCATGACATATCCCATTACCATACAGAACTGAACCTAACTGGGTCACACAAATAAGGGTTTGAATCTGGTGATCATCAATTGAACTGATCTAGTTCAATTGATCTGAATGAGATTCAATTAGGTTCAAGGAAAATCGTGCTAGCACTCGATTGAACCTAACGTTCTTCTTTTACTATCATAAATAAGTTGTCCTGACTGAGCCAAAGGAGTTTGTGCTCAATCAGAGGCCTTCATATGGTCTGACTGGAGGTTGTCCAAGTCAGAAAAAAGGTTGTCTTATTTTGTAAGACATTACCTGCCATTTTTGGTCACCTGCCATTTCTTGTTCTTTGACTTTGGTCAAAAGTCTACCTTTGACTGGTCAAACGTTGACCATTGACACTTTTGACTTTTGACCACATGTCATGCACCTATTGGAGAGCTGGTGGGGGCCTGTCCCCCTGCCCAGAACCTGGCAAGGAAGAGGGCGCACGCCAACCCTTGGCGTGTGCCCAAGTTGGAGGCGCCTAGGAGTCCTTGTTGGACAAGGACTCCATCTCCTTTTTGGATTCCAATTAGAGTTCGTCTAAGAACCAACTTTGACTGGTCTTAGGCGCCCTCTAAGGAGGAATCCAGGGGTCTCTATTCCCACCAATCAGATTTAGATCTGATTTCACAAAGGGTTGTGATTGGTTGGGAGAAGAGGAGTTGGATCACGCTTAGTCTATAAATAAGACCCTGCGCCCAACTCAAAGATTAATTGAATTCAATTTCCCCATGCCCCAAAGGCTGCCTCTCCCTCTCCTTCTCCATGCCATAGCTTCCTTCTCCCTCTCCTCTCCATGTCCAAAAAGATTTTGGAGCTTGGTTGGTGCGATCCAGATCAAAGAAAGGCGACTGAAAGCTAGAAGGCTGCGCTGCTGCAAAGGACGACTGCTGATCTTCAAAAGAAGTTTTGAAGATCCTCCAGATCAGATCCAGATCTGATTTCTAGATATATGATAGAGAAGAAGAGGATCTCTAGATCCAGCCCAAGTGGATACCGGTAGAGGTTAGGCACTTGCGTGGCTAGATACAGAACCTTCTGCTGCATACAGGATCATCAATGGGTAATAGGATTACCCACATCGAGATAAATTTAATTTGATTTAATTTATCTAATTTTATTTTAATTTTTAAAATAATAATAATTAAATCTAAAATATCTCAGATCGGATTAGAATCAAAGAGAAAAAATTTTAAAATATATCTTTTGATCCAATCCGATCTGAACGAACCTGATTCGAAAAATCAGGATTTCCCTTCAATCATGACATATCCCATTACCATACAGAACTAAACCTGACTGGATCATACAAACAAGAGTTTAGATCTGGATATCATCAATTGGACTAATCCAGTATAATTGATTTGAATAAGATTCAATTAGGTTCAAGAAAATCGTGCTAGCACATGATTGAGCCTAATATTCTTCTTCTACTATCATTAAAAGTTATCTCGACTGAGTCAAATGTATTTGTGCTCACTCAGGTACCTTTACTTGGTCTAACTGGAGCTTGTCTAAGTCGAAAAAAAGGTTGTCTTAATTTATGAGATAAATTTGAGACAACACCTGCCATTTATCATCACCTAGTAATTCTTGTCTTTTGACTTTGGTCAAATGTTAACCTTTGACACTTAGACATCTGCCCATGTGTTATGTACCCATAGGAGAGCAGATAGGGGCTTGTCCCCTTGCTAGAAATTAAAAAGATGGGGATGCATGCCTAGGGAGGCATGTGCCCATGGATAGGAACGCCTGGAGTCCCATACAAATGGGACTCCAAGTTGCTTATTAGAATCAACTTAGGTAGGTGCCCAAGACTCAGTTTTGATCAGTCTTAGTACCACCTAAGGATGATTTAAGGGGGATCTCATTTGATTGGAGTAGGTGATGTCATCTCATCAATCAAATTTAAATCTGATTGCATGAAGCAACGTGATTGGTCGGGATGATGTGGCTCTGCATGGCACAGCAGGGTCTATATAAACCCTATCTACGCCAAGCTTTACAGAAGTTCTCTCTTAGCCTATGCCCCAAGGCTGCCCCTCTCCCTCCTCTATGCCATCTTCTGATCCTCTCTCTTTTCTCCATGCCCAAGGAGATTTGGACTCTAGTTTGGTGCGATCCAGGCAAGAGAAAGGTGACGAGAAAGGAATAAGGTAGCACTGTTGCAAGAGACGATTCCAGATTTTCAAAAGGACTTTTGAAGATCCTCCAAATTAGATTCAGATCTGATATTTAGAGAGATGATAAAGAAGGAGAAGATCTCCAAATTTAGTCTAAGTGGATATCAGTAGAGGCCAGGCGCTTGCATGGCTAAATCCAGAACTTCAGGTAATCAGTAAGATCATCATAGGATAATCTAATTATCCAACAAAAGGTACAAAATTAAATTAGATTTAATTTTTTTAATTTTATTTTATTAGATCTATAAAATTAAATCTAAAATATCTCAGATCTAATCTAGATTTATAAGAAAAATTTTTGAAATATCTCTCTTGATCCAATCAGATCTGAATGAACCTGACCCAGGAAATTAGGATTTCTCCTTCAATTGGTATCAGAGCCAAGTTCTAATAAATTATTTAGATCTAATTTTATTTTAATTTTAATTTAATAATTAGATTATTTTTGATATCACATGAGATATGATTAGATCTAAAATTAAAAAAATTAAAATTAAATAATTTAGATCTAAGTTTTACAAGATGCATGACTAATTATAAAATAGAACTGTTCTATACATAGTCTTGCATGTTTATAATTTAATTTAATTAAATTATAATTTTAGATCTATTTATTTACTATTTTTTAATATTATAAATATTATAATAAGATCTAAAAAAATAGTAAATAAAATTACTTAATTTTTGAATCATATGAGATATGATGAATGCATGTTTAGACTAGTTGTAGAATAGTTCCACATAATTATCTAGATTAAAATTTATTTTGATGTGATCAATTTAAATTTAATTTTTTAGATGAATTATGAGATAATTTAGATCTAAAAATATGCATGATATGATACATGAGATGTTTGCAAAACATGTATAAAGTTAGATTAATTTTTATATATGAGATATATGATGTAGATCTAATTAGTTTTGTAGATTTATATTTTTGATTAAGGTGTTCCCCTTGGCTGTCCGATTATAAGAACAAAGTAGGGTTTAAATATCCTCTCCTTCCATTCGATGGGATATTCTTATGATGTGTAGGGGTGCTGCGCATTCGTCCTTAATCAAAAATTAAGAACTTACTTTCTACAAAATCCTAGATCCTGAAATCCTAGGATTTTATTTACATGTTTTATTTGTGAACCCTAAGCTTAATTAAAAATTAAGATTATAAAATATTTATTAGGTCTAAAGTTGAGAATTTTAGATTTAAGATATATTTATAAAATTGGATTCGAACTTGGATAGCTCAATTAGGTCTAAGCAGTTGATCAAACTGAATCAAGAGTTGGTTAGATGGGATCAATAATACTTAAATTGACCAGCCTAATAGGATTAAGTTTGGGTCAAGATTGAGTCACATGAGTGATCGATCAAGCTAAGACCTAATTAGACTCAGTGTTTAGAGTCTAGATTGTAGGCTAACCTGATTGATTCTGGCTCAAGAATTTGGTGTATAAGGTAAGTTTGGCAGATACGACCGACTGATTTTTAATTGGGAGCTACTTAACTCGAATGCATTCTTATCGAGTTAATGGCATATCCCTTCCATCGATCTTACTTACTTGACCATATTTGTTGGCTCAGTCCTGATCTGAGGTGGTCAATAATCTGAGCTAACCCATGCCACTAGGTTAGTCATAATGGTTATGACTATGTCAAGTCTAGTTTAATAAGATCTAAATGAAATCTCTCTAAGAAAAGATTAAGTCTAAGATCTTCCACCATTATAGATGTACGGGCCCTTCTCGAGGTTAATTATTTTCAACTGGTTACAGTGGTTCAGTTGCACCGGAAAGATGAAACTATATCTATTAGGCATTGGATGCTATAGGCTGGAGGATGGATTGGACTCAATATTTCGACTATGGTGAGAGATTCAATTAGAAATCCAATCTGTGCAAATGGTGAGTCTGACTTAACTAAGGAGTGGATCAATATTTCGGGCATGGTAAGATTCATGAATTAGAGACCAAGTTTGGGTGCACCATGATTAGAGAATCATTGAACAAGAGTTGTTCACTCATTGGCTAACCCATCACCAATAACTATTAGGTGAGGTGATGAGTCAGTTGGTGGGACCGCACCATCCACTAGAAATCATTAATCGTGGAGATTTTCACATCTCTATAGAGAGTGTAGGGATCCAAGAAAATAGTGGAAGCTAACTTATTTAAAAATAAAATTTTTAAACAAATTGGTCAAGTCTTAATTACAATATCTAACTACAAATTTTGACTCTCTATAAAAGAAAATGTTTGCGTCCAACCCACTAGCATGTATCCTGGACACCCATAGACTAACCGGATTCAATTATAAGGATTGGCTTTGGAACTTCAAAATTATTTTGAATTTTGAGAAGTTAACTCATGTATTAGACCAGGACCCTCCTATCTTACCAGCTTTCCATCCGCTGAACAGAGAGCGTTTCTTGAAAAGTGGATGGATGAAGATAACAAGACTAGATACTATATGTTGGGCTTGATATCTGATGAGCTTCAGCACCAACATAAAGATATCAAGACTGTCCGTCAAATGTTGGCTCACCTACAAGAGATGTTTGGTGAACAGAGTCGCACAGCCAAGTATCAAGTCACTAAATAACTTCTCAAGGCTAAAATGCATGATGGGCAGTCAGTTCAAGATCATTGTCTGATGATGATCGAGGACTTAGAAGGGCTTGAGAAGCTCAAAGTAAAGTTGGACCTGGATCTACAGAATGATATAATTCTGCAATCCTTGATTGATGCATATGGGCAGTTCATCATGAACTACCATATGCATAAACTTCAAAATTCCCTAGTTGAACTTATGAGCATGCTGGTTATTGCTGAGTTTTCCATAAAAGGTTTTAAAGGCTTAATGCTTGCTATGGAATAGACTTCTTCCAAGAAAAAATCTTTTGGAAAGAAAAAAAAGTTAGTGAAAAAGCAGAAGATGGAAGGAAGAAAGAAGAAAAAGGCAGAGCTGAAGAAGAAGGCCACTGACAAAGGAAAGTATTTCCATTGCAACAATGACTACCATTGAAAGTGGAACAACACTACTTACCTAGCCATCCTAAAGAATAAGAAGGAGGCAGGTCCTTCTGGAGGTATGCTCATTATTAAGTCTAACCTTACGTTTCTTCTACATCTAGTTGGATGCTTGACTCTGATTTTAGTGCTCATTTGTGCACTTCTATGCAAGATCTTGAGGATAGTAGGAGGCTGAGGGATGGTGAGATAATCCTGCATGTCGAAAATGGAGCAAGAGTTACTACCATGGCCATGGGAACATATCCTCTTCGACTACCATCTGGTTTAGACTTAGTATTAAAAGACTGTTATTATGTGCCTGCTGCAAGCAGGAATTTGATTTCTGTTTAATACCTAGCACTAAAAGGCTATGTAATTAGTTTTCTTAAGGATCATTGTAATATTCTTTATGAAAGAAATAAAATTATAAGTAGTTTTTTTATTAATGGTCTTTATCAGTTACATATTGATGTATCTATTTTTAATATCAAGCAAAATGTGAATGCCATGAAATAACCTAGGGATAGTCCAAACGATAGATATCTATGGCACCTAAGACTAGGTCATATAGCAGAAGATAAGATTAATAAATTGAAGAAAATTGGACTATTGAATTCATTGACTTTCGAGTCATATTTAATTTATGAATCTTGTCTTTATGGCAAAATGACTAAACTCTCTTTTTTAGGACATGGAAAAAGGGCCACGGATCTTCTTGTCCTAGTACATACTGATGTATGCGGCCTATTTGATGTGCTGGCTAGAGGCAACTTTATCTACTTCATAACCTTTACCGATAATGTATCTAGGTATGGGTATGTGTACCTTATGAGACACAAGTCTTAAGCTTTTGAAAAGTTCAAGAAATTCAGACATGAAGTAGAAAAGCAAACTGAAAAATCCATTAAGGTTCTTCAATCATATCGAGAAGATGAATACCTTAGTCGAAAATTTCTGGACTATCTCAAAAAAAATGGCATAGTCTCTTAATGAACTCCATTTGAAACACCTCAACTCAATAGAATTTCAGAATGGAACCAGACCCTATTAGATATGGTCCGATCCATAATGAGCTTCATAGACCTTCCTGATTTTCTTTGGAGACATTGTTTGTTAACTGCAATATACTTACTGAATAAGATTCCTTCTAAAACCGTTCCTGCCATACTGTATGAGATATGGTATGATAAGAAACCAAGTCTGAGTCATCTCAGAATTTGAGGTTGTCTGGCTCATGTCAAAAGACAATAAGCGGACAAGTTAGACTTTAGGTCCTTTAGAGCTCGATTTATAGGATATCCTAAAGAGTCATTAGGATATTATTTCTACATTCCAGAAGATCATAATGTGATTGTGAGTCGACATGCCATTTTTCTTAAAAAATAGTTTATTCAAGATAACAGCATTGGAAAGCAGATCAAGCTCGATGAGAAAGTCTCATAGGAGCAACGAGCTAAGGACCAAATGGAACCAAATCAGGTTGAGCCAATACAATCATTACCTCCTCCACCTCGTAGATCGAAAAGGATTTTTCATCCCCTTGAGAGGTACTTAGGTACCATTTCAGAAGAAATAGAGAAAATGTTCCTCGTAGGTAATGGGGTTTATGGTGATGATCCCAAAACCTATAACGAGGCGATATTCGATATTGACTCCAAGAAATGGTTAGAGATAATGAAGTCATAAATTGACTCGATGCACTCAAACCAAGTCTAGACCTTGGTAGATTTACCAAAAAGTATGTACCTATTGGATGTAAATGGATCTACAAGAGAAAGATTGGTGCAGATGAGAATGTGGAGACATTCAAAGCTAGATTAGTGGCAAAAGATTATAGTCAGCATGAAGGCATTGACTATTAGGTACTTTTTTGCCAGTAGCTATGCTAAAATCCTTCTGCACATTGCTTGCTGTTACAGCCTATTTCGATTATGAAATATGGCAAATGGATGTGAAAACAATATTCTTAAATGGATATCTTGAAGAAGATATCTATATGGAACAGCCGCTAGGTTTCACATCCAGTGATACTGATCACAAGGTATGCAAGCTGCAAAGATCCATATATGGACTTAAGCAAGCATCTCGGAGCTGGAATACTCATTTCAATGATGTGATCAAATTATTTGGTTTCATCAAGAACGAGGAGGAACCATGTATCTTTAAAAAGGTCAGTGGGAGCGCTGTTGTCTTCCTCGTATTGTACGTGGATGATATCTTCCTTATTGGAAATGATATTCTCATGTTAACCATAGTTAAAATGTAGTTATCTAAAGAATTCTTCATGAAAGACCTAGGAGAAGCATCCTTTATTCTAGGAATTAAGGTCTATAGAGATAGATCGAATAGGATGCTAGGACTTTCACAGAAGATGTACATAGAGGAAGTGCTAAACAAGTTTAGCATGGAAAACTTTAAGAGGGGTTTGGTACCATTCAGACATGGCATTCATCTTTCCAAGAAGATGTTCCCTAGCACACCTGAGGAAATAGAATGCATAAGCAAGATCCCTTATGCTTCAGCAATAGGGAGCCTCATGTATGCCATGTTATGTACATGACCTGATATAGCTCATGCTGTGAGTGCCACAAGAAGATATTAGTTGAATCCATGTGAAGAACACTGGACTTCTATGAAATGTATCCTTAAGTATTTGAGAAGAACTGAGGATATATTTTTGGTCTTTGGTAATGGAGAACTCTAGATCCAGGGATATATAGACTCAGATTTTATGTCCGATGTAGATGATCGAAAGTCGACATCTGGGAGTCTATTTGTGTGTAATGGTAGAGCTGTCAGTTGAAAAAGTTTCAAGCAGACTGTGATAGCAGATTCCACCATAGAAGCAGAATATTTTGCTATGTTAGAAGCTGCGAAGGAGGCATTTTGGTACAAGAAGTTTACCACAGAGATCGGAGTGATGCCATCAGATGCCATTATTGAAGGAAAATTCTGATTTTTCGGTCCAGGTTTGTTCAGATCTGATCAGATCAAGAGATATATTTCAAAATTTTTTTCTTTGATCTGTATCAGATCTAGGATGTTTTAGATCTGATTCTTATTATTTTAATAAATAAAATAAATAAGGATAAATTAAATCAAATTTAATTTACCTGATTTGGATAATTCTATTACCCTGTTGATGATCCTGTATGCAATGAAAGGTTCTGGATCTAGCCATGCAAGCGCCTGGCCTCTATCGATATCCACTCAGGCTGGATCTGGAGGTCCTCTTCTTCTTTATCACGTTTCCAAAAATTAGATCTGGATCTGATCTGAAGG
Source organism: Cocos nucifera (assembly GCA_006176705.1). Classification (NCBI taxonomy): domain Eukaryota; kingdom Viridiplantae; phylum Streptophyta; class Magnoliopsida; order Arecales; family Arecaceae; genus Cocos; species Cocos nucifera. The sequence goes on from QRFJ01004430.1 coordinate 16,266, forward strand.
ATCTTCAAAACTCCTTTTGAAGATTAGCAGTCGTCTTTTGCAGCAGCGCAGCCTTCTTGCTTTTGATTGCCTTTCTTTGATCTGGATCGCACCAACCAAAGTCCAAAATCCTTTTGGATGTGGGGAGGAGAAGGAGAAGGAGGTTTGGCATGGAGGAAGAGGGGAGAGGCAGCCTTGGGCGTGGGAATTATGATTCTCAATCATATCATGTTATATTCTGAGTTGGGCGCAGGGTCTTATTTATAGACTGACTGTGATCCAACTTCTCTTCTTCCCAACCAATCACAACCCTTTGTGAAATCAGATCTAAATCTGATTGGTGGGAATAGAGTCCCCTGGATTCCTCCTTAGAGGGCGCCTAAGACCAGTCAAAGTTGGTTCTTAGACGAACTCTAATTGGAATCCAAAAAGGAGATGGAGTCCTTGTCCAACAAGGACTCCTAGGCGCCTCCAACTTGGGCACACGCCTAGGGTGGCGTGTGCCCTCCTCCTTGCCAGGTTCTGGCAGGGGGACAGGCCCCCACCAGCTCTCCAATAGGTGCATGACATGTGGTCAAAAGTCAAAGTGTCAATGGTCAACGTTTGACCAGTCAAAGGTAGACTTTTGACCAAAGTCAAAGAACAAGAAATGGCAGGTGACCAAAAATGGCAGGTAATGTCTTACAAAATAAGACAACCTTTTCTGACTTGGACAACCTCCAGTCAGACCATATGAAGGCCTCTGATTGAGCACAAACTCCTTTGGCTCAGACAGGACAACTTATTTATGATAGCAAAAGAAGAACGTTAGGTTCAATCGAGTGCTAGCACGATTTCCTTGAACCTAATTGAATCTCATTCAGATCAATTGAACTAGATCAGTTCAATTGATGATCACCAGATTCAAACCCTTGTTTGTGTGACCCAGTTAGGTTCAGTTCTGTATGGTAATGGGATATGTCATGATCTCTATCATCGACATCATCGAAACTCCTTTCGATGGATCAGAACTCTTCTGATTCGAACAGCTAGAATGATCGATCATCTAAATCATTCTAATTGCTCCCAAAATCCACCAGTGACACCTAGCAGTATATGGTGGCAACCCATCAGAGCTGAATGCGAACCTCTTGGTGCAGCTACCTGTGTGATTAAGTTCTTCTATCTTGAGCCCCGATCAGATTAGGGTTAAGGTAAACTCGTCAAACCCTAGTCTCTGTCATATGATGTAATCATTCGATTCGAGTCCAATGTGAAAATCTAAATAGAAACTCTTTCTATTATTTCACTCTGCCATGGCCATGGACTTCTGGACTTGATTCTCATGATTATCATAGGGCTGCTCCTCTACCACCGAGGTAGATAGATTCCATCTTGATGCCATCCAGTTCCTACAATGAACATGCTATAGCCAACATACACCTCAGGATTCCATATGGCTAGGAGATCGAGTAATGGTGTAGTCAAACTATAACACCCTCAAGGTGAACTGCCGATGCATCTCAGGTCAAAGAACCAGACACACTACTGCAGCATCGAGTCAGTCATTGACGAGAAGGTAGACTCCCTAATGACTACTCGAGGTGGTCACGCTCAGTGCCCTCGTTCTCTAACGAGTACCTGTACTCTCGCTCCGGTGTCTCCACACCATAGACTCAAGACTCATCTACTAAAGAGAAGCGATTGTACACCAACCTTCTGGATCAATCACCATCCTCGTGATGATCCTATGATCAGGAGCAATTTATGAGTTAATAATGATTATTCATGTCTTAAATTTTCAACTCTTGAAAATATGAATTATCATTGCCATTAACTCAAAGGATGCATCACAGACACTAAATACACATATGTGATAGAAAATAACTCATTTATTGATTTTAGTCAAAATTACAATTTTGCCCCTAGAAGTGTATTACAAGTGTCAGTCAATTCTGGCTTCTAGGACCCATATATCTAACAATTACTCTATACTACGACAATAATGGTGCCATAGCTCTTGCTAAGGAGCCAAGGTCTCATAAGAAATCCCAAGCACATCGAGCGGCGATACCACCTCATCTACGATTATCTTGAGAAGGATTATGTCGAGGTCAAGAGAGTCGACTCCGTAGACAATGCGGTAGACCTACTTACAAAGTCGTTGGACCAGCAGAAGATCGAAGCCCACCTTAAGAAGATGGAACTTAGATTTGTAGCCAATTGGCTTTAGGTCAAGTGGGAGTTTGTTAGATATATGTGCCCTAGAAGTCAGAATTGGCTGACACTTGTAATACACTTCTAGGGGCAAAATTATAATTTTGACTATAAATAATAAAATGAGTTATTTTCTATCATAAATGTGTATTTAGTGTCTGTGATACATTCCTTAAATTAATGGTAATGATAATTCTTATTTTCAAGGGTTGAAAATTTAAGATAAGAATTTTTATTATTAACTCATAAAATGCTCTGGACCATAGAATTATCATGAGGATGGTAATTGATTCGGAAGGTTGGTGTACAATCACTTCTTTATAGTAGATGAGTCTTGAGTCTACAGTGTAGAGACACCGGAGCGAGAGTATAGATACTCGTTAGAGAACGAGGGCACTGAGCGTGACCATCTCGAGCAGTCATAAGAAAGTCTACCTTCTCGTCAATGACTTGCTCGAAGCTGTAATGGTGTATCTGGTTCTTTGACTTGAGGTGCATCGGTAGTTCACCTTGAGGGTGTTATAGTTTGACTACACCATGACTCGATCTCCTAGCCATTCGAAATCCTAAGGTGTATGTTGGCTATAGCATGTTCATTGTAGGAATTGGATTGTACCAACAGGAAATCTATTTACCTCGGTGGATGAGGAGCAGCCCTATGATGATCATAAGAATCAAGTCCTTAAGCCCATGGCCATAGCAGTGTGAAATAATAGAAATAGTTTCTATTAAGATTTTCATATCGGACTTGAATCAAATGATTAAATCATATGACGAAAATTAGGGTTTGACGAGTTCACCTTAACCCTAATCTGATCGGAGCTCAGGATAGAAGAACTTAATCACACAAATAGCTACACCGAGAGGTTCATTTTCAGTTTTGATGGATTGCCACCATATACTGCTAGGTGTCACTGGTGGATTTTGGGAGCAATTAGAATGATTTGGATGATCGATCATTCTAATTGTATGAATTAGAGTAAGTTTTGATCACCCATGTAAAGTAGCTGGAATTGGCTCTATCAGAATGAGAATATACGACGGGATCATTCATACATTATCAAATATCAGGCATGTACTAGAGTTGTAAAGAATTTGATTTCTTTGGGCTACTTGGAGGAGCAGGGTTATGCTTTTAGTAGCCAAGCTGGGAGTGGATGTCTGAAAATTTTTAAGAGAGCTTTGGTGGTGATGAGAGGTAGAAGACTAAGCAACAATATTTACAGAATGGAAGGCTCAGTGGTAAATGATAGTACGGAGGTGCTAGCAGTGGCATAGGAGGAGCAGATTTTATATTGACTGTGGCACTATCAGATGGGTCATATGAGTGACCGTGGGCTCACAGAACTAAGCAGAAGAGGTATGATCCCAGTCTTGAAGAAAGAGGGCACAGATCTTTGTGAGCCATGTATCTTTGGCAAATAGCATAGGATGAAGTTTGCTAGGAGTACCAAGCGCAGCGAGGGAGTGCTGGATTTAGTGCACTCGGATGTATGGGGACCAGCTCCTATATCAGCTAGAGGTGGGGCAAAATACTTTATTACTTTCATTGATGATTTCTCAAGGAAGGTGTGGGTTTATCTGATCAGAGAAAAATTAGAGTTGTTCATCCGGTTCAGAGCCTGGAGAGCTAAAGTAAAGGAGTCAGGAAGATAGGTAAAGTGTCCGAGGTCGGACAATGGATGGGAGTATACTAGCCTAGAGTTCAGGAGGTACTGTGAGAAAAATGACATCAAATGCCATTACACGGTGAGGATGACTCCCCAATAAAATGATGTCGCAGGGAGGATGAACCGGACACTGATCGAGAAGGCACGAAGTTTGAGGCTGCAGACATCACTCCCAAAGTTCTTTTGGGGTGATGCTCTAACTTTTTTTTGTTATCTTGTGAATAGATTCCCTCATTATAAGCTGAATGGAGGCATTCCAGAGGAGGTCTGGAGTGGAAAGAAGATGGAGCTTGGCCATCTAAAAGTCTTCGGTTGTATAGCCTATGCACATGTGGAGGCAACTAAGAGGAGCAAATTGGATCTGAAATCTCAAAAGATGATATTCATAGAATATCCACAAGGAGTCAAGAGGTATCTGCTATGGGACTCTCAGGCATAAAAGTCAGTGATCAGCAAAAATGTTATCTTTGATCAAAAGAGCATCTTGAGGAGGTCTGGGATAGAAGGAACTAAAAAAACAAAGGTAAATAATGGTGGCCAGTTAGAGAATGATGGCATGCGGGTTCATCCACTTATAGGAGTGTTCCTGTTGAGGTGGAGCTGGGCAGAAAAGTATTATCTCAGATTGAAAATCAGTATGAAGGGCCGGTAGTTCAGATAGATGTGCAGGAGCAGTCACGAACATCAGGCAGAGATGTACTAGTGGGAGTGGCTTTGCACAAGTCCTAGTATACTATTAGGAAATCGATCAGATATGGCATTGATGAGGTTATCTCCTATGCACTGATCACTGCTAATGGAGATCGAGAGATTTATGTAGAGGCCATGAAGAGTGAGGATCATGATTCATGGATGCAGGCCATGATGGAGGAGATGGAATCACTTGAGAAGAATCAGACATGATAGCTGGTGGATCTTCTAGAGGGTGCTCGACTTATTGGCTCAAAGTGGGTGTTCACAAAGAAAGAAGCACCTTCAGAATAAGGTGGAGTCAGATTCAAAGCAAGGCTGGTAGCAAAGGGATACTCACAAAGGGAAGGGATTAATTACACAAATTTTTTTTCTTTTATGGTGCATCATACATCTATTCAAGTTTTGCTGTCATTGGTGGCATAGCGTAACATGGAATTGGAACAGATGGATGTAAAGACAGCCTTCCTTCATGAAACTTTGGAGGAAAGAATCTACATTAAGTAGCTAGATAGTTTCATGGAGATGGGACAGGAAGAAAAGGTGTGTTTACTCAGGAAGTCTTTGTATGGCTTGAAACAATCTCCTCATCAGTGGTATCGAAGGTTTGATAGCTTTGTCTTGAGCTTGGGTTTTAGCAGATATGAACATGATTGTTGTGTCTACGTCAAAGATGTAGATAAGGAGGATGTCCTGTACCTATTATTATATGTAGATGATATGCTTATAGCTAGTAGAAGCATGGATGCTGTGAAAAGGTTGAAAAGATCATTATCATCTGAATTTGAGATGAAAGATTTCGGTCTAGCTGAGAAAATCCTTGAAATGAAGATTTGCAGAGATAGGTGCAAAGAAATGCTCCATTTGTCACAAGAAAAGTATGTCCAGAAGGTTCTGGAGAGGTTTGGGATGGAGAAGGCCAAACCTATAGAGACGCCATTGCCGAGCCATATGTTTCTCTCCAAGTTACAGTACCCCCGATCAGAAGAGGAGAGAGAGTACATAGAATGAGTCTCTTATGCAAATGCTATAGGTAGTGTGATATACATTATGGTGTGCTGTAGACCAGATATAGCACATGCTGTGAGCACAGTTAGTAGATACATGGCTAACCCTGGGAAGGAATACTGAAAAGCATTGAAATGAATCTTGAGATATCTGCATGGAACAAGGGATTATGATCGTGTGGGGAGTCGGAAGGATTTGGAGAACAATATGTGAAGATGTGTGAAGGTTCAAGTCCTTTGAAAGGATTTGTTGATTCAAATTATGCTGGTGATCTTTATACAAGGAGGTCTACTACTGGATACCTCTTCTACGTATATAGTGGATCGGTGTCTTGGAGATCAACCCTTTAGCCAATCATGGCCTTGTCTACCATAGAGGCTGAGTATATTAGGATAACGGAGGCTGCAAAGGAAGCTCTTTATCTTAGGAGGTTGATTGATGAGTTGGGGGTGGAGCAGAGCAAGGTTACACTATTCAGTGATAGTTAGACTGCTCTGTTGTTGGCACAGAACCTAGTCTATCATGCGTGCACAAAGCATATAGACGTGAGGTACCATAGGATCAGAGAGCTGGTGGAGGAAGGTGAAGTGGAACTGATGAAGGTCTATACCAAGAAGAATCAGTCTGATGCACTCATGAAGGTACTCTCCAGAGACAGCTTTTAGAGATGTGTGGTATGGATGGGTCTGTTGAGAAGAGATGAGTTCACAAGGACTTATAAGCTCTAAGGTGGAGAATCTGAGCTCAGGAGTGGCACTCCCAAGTCTTGAAAATATGAGAAGATAGGTCATGGAAAGATGGGAGCGAGCCAGAAGAAGAATCAGTCTCAATAGTAAAGTTCAGAAACTAGGCCGACTCACTTTGAGACTGAGCCGGCTTAATTGGAAACTAGGTCGGCTAGATCTTAGAGAAAAATTTAGACAAAAAGCAGCGGGCTGGCTCAGTTTTTGTGGGTTATTATTTTATGTACGTGGGTTGTTTGGATTTGAAAAGTTTTTCTATGAGCTTGGGCTTGACCTTTTGTAAAGTATATATATTAGAAATAGGTCAAGGTTGTAAGTATGCTGAAATATACTGAATAAAAGCTCTTTTCTTCCAAAAATCTCTTCTTATCTTCTTCTCTATTTCTTGATTTATTTGATCGTGCTTCCGTAGAAATCTCTAAAAAGTACTTCCTTGTTGCTTGGCTAATCACCAGTGGCCACACCGATCCATGTGGGAAGAGCATATATTCCCAACATCTTGGACAATCTAAGAGACAAAGAATAAGAGAAGGAATAAGGAAGAAATCCAACATTTGGATCTACTAAAAATCAGAAATAAAATACATTAGAAAAGGTCCTAAGAGAAGATAAATCTTCTCTTTCAGAACATCAATGATTGATGTCTTGAAAACATCTCTATGCTAGGATAAGTGGAGACCTTTTCTCCTAGACTTTTTTCATGTTTCCATATCTTACACATGTTGATTTTTCTCATAGAAAAATCTCACATAATATAGAGAAGAAGTGTTTTTAAAAAAATCCTAAGAGAAGATTTTCTTCTCTTCTTCTTCTCTCATCAGGACATGATCAGATCATGTCCAAAAAGATTATTATGCCCCAACACCTTGGAGCATAGATTCCCATGCCATCTTCCTCTCTCTCTCTCTCTGTCTCTCTCTCTCTCAGATTGCATCATATAAAAATCATATAAAATAAATAATAGAAAAATACTTAAAAGAAAAATAAAGAGAAGACAATCTTCTCTTACCTTTGTCTTCATCAAGACATCAACACTTGATGTCCCAAAAAAAGGGCCTTCTCCAAGAAATATGGCACCACAACCTCCCATGCCTCCAAACCCCTTTCTTCAAATTTTTTTGTGGAATCTCACCAGGTTTTGATGCTTAAAAATAGTAGAAGAAGACGTCCCAAGATAATAGGAAGACTATAGGTGAAAATGACCTAGTCAAACAAGGAAAACAAGGAAGTGATTGGGGGCGTCCAACTCTTGGACACCTCCCCATAAATTTTGTGCATGGAGAACATCAAGGGATCACACAAAATGGGAAGGAATAAGTTGCAAAAAATTTAGGAGGTGTGGAGAGAAAATTTCAAAAGGAAAGAAGAGTTTTCATAAAATAAAACTCTTCCTTAGTTTGACTCATTCAAACTAACTTACAAATTTGATCAAGTCAAATTTAATTCAAATATTCTAGAATATGGGGCATGGGAAACTTCTTATTGGCATGGAAAACTTTACATAAAAAATCTAGAATTAATTAGTGGGCGTGGAGATCATTGGCGCAAGGAAGGAAGAGTCCTAGTCTACTAGGACTCTCCTATTTTGACTAGATTAAACTAATTTTAAACCTAATTAAAATAAGATTAGTGCAAGCCTAATTATGGATGATCCTAGTCCAACTAGAAATCTAATTAAGTTAGATTTAAACTATATTTAAATCTAATTTAATTAAAAATTAGGTGCACTTAAATCCTAGTCCAACTAAGAATTATTTTTTTTCTTATAATTTGCTTATCCAATAAACCAATTAAACTTAATCTAATTAAGTATAAACTAATTCTAATTAAATCTAATTCAATTAAAATTGATCTCAACCATATTGCTCAATCAAATTGAGTCAATTAGCAATCCAATTGCTAATCGATCCTCCTGTAATACTTGCATTAGGTCAAACATCAATCGTATTGAATGTTTGACCTTTAAACGATTCTCAATCATCGATTAACTATCTGATTAGGTTACAACTTCCAATGTGTGTGACCCTCTAGGTTCAAACTTAAGTTGATAGCATAAAAATTAATTCCTATACCAGTCAAAGTAACTATTTAGCAATGGTTTCTGACGTTTGGATAGGTCGAATGTATGCAAAGCAATATTCTTAGAACCCTAGCCCATGGTTATCATATAATTCATCACTTTGATCAATAATGCCCAAGATGACTTTGAATATGCTGTCAACACTCATACAAGTCATTTGTATTATGTCTCAAAATTTTGCAAATCCCATGACTCCTTACGAGGATTATCCTGATTTAGATTTTGTTAAATTGAAACACAACGAGACATTCTCTTTCTGAAGTTAATCAGAAGTGGTCAATCCCATCTTGACTCACACATCGACTTCACAAGTATTTGACTATACCCAAAAATCTTTTAAATCTATATTAGAAATATAGACAGTCCGGCACCAAAGTATAATGAGTTACTTGCAAGTCATCATTGGTGATCTTAGATTGGAGGGACACTTATATCCATTGACCTTAGCTAGCTACTCTTGAAAGTAGAGTGTTACATTAGTTACGTTCAGTGCAGATGTACTCCTACACCTCACCTGAATGTCATACTAGTGCCTCCATACCACTTGGTTATGAAGACAACCAACGCATATGGCATACAGTGACATGCACTTGATAAGTTATCATCCTTATTAATAACTTATCATTTGATCGTAAACAGTTTAAGAACCATTCGATAAATCCTTTTTTATCGATTGATTGTAGTTCTAAGGATTTCATCATAATTTAGGAGTTTATTTAAGAAAGATAGAACTTCTATGATGAATCAACCAAATAACTATTATTATTAGATAATTCATATACTAATTTCAATCATCTACCACTTAGATGATTGACTTTAGGACACATTTTCTAACAACTTCCACTTGGACTAAAGTCAATCAGAATGATATCAAATATCCTATCTTTCACTTAAGTTCGTAGAACTCCTTAGTTTCGAGGTCTTAGCAAATGGATCGGTCAAGTTCTGCTTTTTTATCGATCTTTCAAAGATCAACATCATCCTGATCTAAAATCAAAGATGATAGTGATGTAGAATATGCTGGTCCTTCAGTTCTTTAGCCTGAGCTATGGCTCCAGTGCTACGATAGGACTGAACCATTAGTGGAGGATGTTACTCCCAACCTACTAATGAACCTCCATAACTACACAGCTTACATGGCAGTATCATATGCCACGATGTACTTTATATTACTAATTGAATAGGCTATAGTATCTTACTTGGAACCTTTCTAGCAGATTGCTCCTATAATTATGGTATGATCTGATACTTTCTTATTATCATCTTGTTCTGACTGAAATTAAAACATCAATATATTTTAAGTCAATATTTTCATATTTGAGTCATTGGATTTTAGTATTTTTCAAATACTTAAGGATTGTCTATACAATCTTCTAGTAATTTTTACTTAGATCAGACTGGTATCTACTCACTACTATTAGTGAGTATACCATATCTGATTTTGAATATGGAGAGATTAGATGACAACTAAATTTTTATTTCTTGCGATGCTGGAATGCCATTTTCGATTAAGAGAACTTCATCCACAAACAACACAAGGAATAACACTATAAAACATTTTATCCACTTATAAATGTAGGATTTATCTTTATTCATAACAAAGACATACGTTCAAAACATATGTTCCAAAATCAAGATAATACCCAAATGGGCTTTATAGGTCTTTACCTTCCCATTTGTGCTACTCTGATTCTTTTGAAAATCCATTCGCATCCAATGAATTTTATCCCTTCAGGTGAATCATCTAGTGTCCATACACTATAGATTTTTATGGACTTCAATTTGGATTATATGGCTCCAAGCCATTTCTCAGAGTTAGACCACTGCATTGTATCCCTATAGATGATTGAATTCTTATTATTTTGATCGAACTCAATAAGATCATCATTCCGGACCTAGATACTATAGTATTTGTTTGGCTAATACGGTACTCTACCAGATCTTCTTAAAGGTGCTATTTTAATGGACTCCAAATTTGATCTAATCAAATATGATTCCGTAGGTTTACTAGATTATGTCGGTTCATTTTCTACCAGTCAAACTTTTTCAAGTTTAACTTGACAAGTATCAGTTCCTTCTCTAAGAAACTCCTTTCCAAAAGGAATGCCCTTCTACTGATGTACCTCTTATGTTCTTCAGTATGGTAGAATTAATAATCCTTAAATACCTATTAGACCAAGATCCAAGTTTATCTATATGCAAACCTTTGACATAGGCCGATCAACTCCAAACCCGAAGGTGAGAGAGTCTAGGTTTATGCCTGATCCATATCCCATATGTAGATTTATAATAGATTTACTCGGTATATATTTAGAGCAAAACTAGTAGTCATAAGAACACAACCCTGAAATAGGTAGACAAGTGAACCCTATCGTGGATTAAACTATGTCTAACAAAGTTCAATTTCTCCTTTCAGATATACTATGTTTCAAAAAGAAATCCACCGAGAGAGAATTCAATTCTCTCCTAGATATGTCACAAACTTACTGGATAAGTATTCACCTCTTCAATCTGATCGAAGAGTTCCAATACCATTTTTAGTTTGTTTTCCTATTTCATTATTGAATCATTTGAACATTTAAAATGATTCAAGCCAAATGCACCCATGCCCAGATAGGTCATCTATAATAAAATATTAATATCTTTCTTTGGTACTTAAGTTCATAGGTCCACATACATTACTATATATGAGACTTAAAATTTTATTAGCTCCTTCACCTTTTCCATTAAAAGATGACTTTGTCATCTTCCCAAGAAGATAAGACTCATAGGTTATCAATGATTTATAATCATTGATATCGAGATTTTTCTCTTAAGCTAACCCATTTATCCTATTCTTGTCAAAATGATTAAGTCTATAATGCCGAAGATAGACATCCATGACATAATCTAACTTGGGTGTTTATAAATATGTACATTACACTTAATAAGCTATATAAATATTAAATATTATTTCTTTATTATCCATGTATTATTGTAACATTATTCATAATAATATCACAATAATCTTCTTTATTGATAAATGATAACCATCTCTGACCAAATGACCAACAAAGATCATATTTATCATAAATGATGGACAATGGTGACAATTATTCAAAATGACATCTTTTGAAAATGAGCTTGACAATTTCTAAAGCTAGGATTAGAACAAGACTTCCATCCCCAATGTTCAAATATTTCTCACCATTTTTAAATATTTTATTTACTTAAAATTCTTGCAACAAATTGCATAGGACTATCGGTATCTCATACCTAGGTATTAGAATTATATATAGAGAAATTTCAAGGTGTTATCATATAACATCTTTGATAAGCAACTCTTACTTCTTTCTCTTGTTCAGCTTGTTATAGTCAAGGGAAGCAAGATAATTCTTTTTCCTATGATCCTGCTTCTAATAGTAGAAGCACTATGCCTAATTTAGGTCAATATTGGACTAATTATTTTAACTGGGCTTAGAAGTCCCAATACGAATTAATTCATACTACTGAACCAAATTCAATTTTTGATACTAATTATTGAAGTTGGGTCCCATAAGTCATCACTGTTTAATAGTGATAGGAGCAATTAGGATTTAGCCTTAATTTGAGAAAAGAGAATAATGACCTAAGTATATGAATTATATTAAGCCTAGAGACTTGGACTTTAGTCTTAAGGTTCTCCCACTATTTTATTCGAATTGGTATCCTCTATCTCCAATTCAGAGAATTATTTTAATTTTCTAGTTGGTACTAGAATCCACATAGACTACACACAAGTCCGACTTTAGTCGGCCAACCCATGTACATCTATGGATAGGTTCATTAACTAATTATTTCTCCAAACAACTTCTAGTAATTTAATTTTGCCTCAAAAATCTAATTAGTAGGCTTTAGCTTTCACTATAAGGATCTGGTTAGGTCCAACCATTAACATGACTATACTTGGTGCATCTAACCAATGAATGATTAAGTCCAACTTTTGTTGGCCAACCTAACCACCATTAGAGAGACACTTCCAAGTCATCATATCATGAATGATAATTCCATTAGTCAATAAGCACTAGGCCTTTGGGCCTCCAATGATTATTGAGTTAATAGACCCATTATCATCCAATTTAATAGAAGGTTATGACTCAGTTATCTTCATAACTTTATCATTTTAAGGACCTAATAATTTAAAAAAAATTAAATTATTAGTGATTTAAGGATAGAAAGGACATGGACCAATTTGCTCTCACTGACTTCATCAAGTCAAGTCCTCCTACTAACTTCTCAAGTTTTTGATAAGGACTAGGATCAATATCGATCCATGGGCATCTAGATCAGTCTTACTGAATAAAATCAATCTCACTGATTTTCTATATGACATGGACTAGCATGAGTTAATGAGCAATCTAATCAAGACCCAATTAACCACATTGATTAGGTAAGTAAGATCGGTGGGAGGATCTCCCAAGACTTGCCTTAGACACTATAAAAAATGAATAGGTAAGCAGGTTGCCATTTAAAAATCACTAATCTGGGAATGTCAGACTTACCTTAAACACCAATTGATTTATCAGTTTTGATTTGATCTACTTAAAGACTCGAGCTCGACCACTGAGCCATGATCAGTATCTATTTGTTAGATGTATGGAGTTCGATCAACTATAACTATTGAAGTGATCTATAAAAATGATCTAATTCTAATTAACTATTAATTAGGTTTGATCAATTTCTTAACTTAATCCATATTTAATCTAACCCTAGGTCTAATTCAGTTAAGGACTTGATTAAAGCTAACCCACTATCTTTTAACCCATGTTTTATAAAATTATCTTAGGATCTTTAAATCACAAACCTGGATCCTAAACAATTACTTAATTCTTAATTAAGTTCAAAGCTTATGGGTTTGGATTTATGGAACCTAAGAACTAATTTCTAATTTGATTATTGAAAATATTTTCAAATTGTAAATAATTTATATTGAATCATATTTAATAAATGGTTTTAGATCTGATTTGTTTTAATATTTTGATCATGTCCTAGGATTTTGAATCTAGAATTTTGTAGAAAGTAAGTTCTTAATTTAAATTCTATAAAACAAATATATCATATACCTTTTAGATTCAAAACAAAAATTATATATCAATATATGTAATAAGAGAATCTAGATCTAAAAATAAAACACATCATATGGATCAGATCATAAATTATTTAAAATTAGATTTAAAATCTAAAAATAAATCATTAATTATTTTAGATCTTATCTAGTATATTTATGATTTAGGTTATTTGGGTCAGCACATACTAAGACAATCTCTCCACTATATGGGATAAACCTTACAGTAGAATAACCTTATGGCAATATATATAATTCAATATTATTTAGATCTAATTTAAATAATCTAAAATAGATCTAACATCTATTTAATTTTAGATTTAAAATTAAAAAATAAATCATAAAATTATTTAGATTATATCTAACTTACTCATGATTCAAGATTAGATCAGCACATACTAGCACAACATCTCCACTATAAGGGATAAACCTTACAGCAGGACAACCTTATAATCAGTATGTGCAATCTTTAAAATTTTATTTTTAGATTTATCTTAATGCAAATATGATCATGTTATAGTAGAACCTGGATGCTTTGATACCACTGAAAGGAAATATGCAGGGTTTTATACATGAATTTCAATTTTTTTTGAAATATAACACAACAAAAGTTATAAATTAAGGTATTTAATCTACAAATACATGTAATCTAATTACTAAATCATATATCTAGGACCTATAACAGTCATAAAGCATGCATAAATCTAAAAATAAATATTTTAATATTGATCAAATCAATATCCTAGATATAGAAGAATTCTAGATCTAAACCTTAGATCATATCTAGGTGAGAGAAGAGATCAAATCTCTTACTTTTGAATGGATTGAGAACTCCATGGTTGATTTTTATTATTGCTTTTAGAGCCGTACATATGTCCAACTTTTACAAGTGATCCACATGAGACTGTAATAAAATTGGAGGTTCGTTGAATGAAGATCCGCTCGAAGTACTAGCTTCTCGTAAATTCCTCTGGATATTTAATCTAAAATTTATTCTTTGGATCTCTTGGACACTCCAAGAGATGAAGAATAAGAGAAGGAATACAGAAAAAATTCAACCTTTGGATCTTCCAAAAGTCAAAAATAAAATACATTAGAAAAGATCCTAAGAGAAGATAAATCTTCTCTTTAAAGATATCAACGATTGATGTCCTGAAAATATCTCTATGCTAGGACAAGGAAAGACCTTCTCTCCTAGACTTTTTTATATTTTCAGATCTTACACTTGTTGATTTTTCTCATAGAAAAATCTCACATAATATGGAGAAGAAGGATTTTCAAAGAAATCTTAAGAGAAGACTTTATTCTCTTCTTCTTTTCTCATCAGGACATGATCAGATCATGTCCAAAAAGATCATTATGCCTCAACACCTTGGAGCACAAATTTCTATGCCATCTTCCTCTCTCTATCTCTTAGATTTTATCATATAAAAATCATATAAAATAAATAAGAAAAAAATACTTAAAAAAAAATAAAGAGAAGACAATCTTCTCTAACCTTTGTCTTCATCAAGACATCAACACTTGATGTCCAAAAGAAAGGGCCTTCTCCAAGAAATATGGAGACACAACCTCCCATGCGTCTAAGCCTCTTTTTTCAAGTTTTCACCATGGAATCTCACCAGGTTTTGATGCTAAAAAATAATAGGAGGCATCCCAAGATAATAGGAAGACTAGGTCAAAATGACCTAGTCAGATAAGAAAAACAAGGAAGAGATTGGGGGGGTCCAACTCTAGGACTTCTCCCCATAAATTTTGTGCATGGAGAACACCAAGGGATCACAAAAAATGGGAAGGAATAAGGCACAAAAAATTTAGGAGGCACGAAGAGAAAAATTTAAAAGGAAAGAAGAGTTTTTACAAAATAAAACTCTTCCTTAGTTTGACTCATTCAAACTAATTTCTAAATTTGATCAAGTCAAATTTAATTCAAATATTCCAGAATATGGGGTGTGGGAAACTTCTCATTGGTGTGAAAACTTTATGTAAAAAATCTAGAATTAATTAGTGGGCATGGAGATCATTGGCTTAAGGAAGGAAGAGTCCTAGTCTACTAGGACTCTCCTATTTTGACTAGGTCAAACTAATTTTAAATCTAATTAAAATAGGATTAGTGCTAGCCTAATTATGGATGATCCTAGTCCAACTAGAAATTCAATTAAGTTAGGTTTAAACTATATTTTATTCTGATTTAAATCCTAACTCAATTAGAAATTAGGTGCACTCAAATCCTAGTCCAACTAGAAATTATTTTTTTCTTGCAATTTGCTTATCTAATAAACCAATTAAACTTAATCTAATCAAGTCTAAACTAATTCTAATTGAATCTAATTCAATTAAATTTAATCTCAGCCCAATTGCTCAATTAAATTGAGTCAATTAGCAATTCAATTGCTAATCGATCCTCCTGCAATACTTGCATTAGATCAAACATCAAGTACATTAAATGTTTGACCTTAGAATGATTTTCAAACATCGATTAACCATCTAATTAGGTTATAACCTCTAATATGTGTGATCCTATAGGTTCGAACCTAAGCCGGTAGTATAGAAATCAATTCTTGTACCAATCAAAGTAACCATCTTACAATGGTTCCCGACGTCCTGATAGGTCGAATGTATACAAAGCAACATTCTTAGAACCCTGGCCCATGGTTACCATATAATTCATATCTTTGACCAATAATGCCCAAGATGAGTTCGAGTATGCTGTCAATAATCAGACAAGTCATTTGTATTATGTCTCAAAATTTTGCAAATCTCGTGACTCCTCATGAGGATTACCCAGGCCTAGATTTTGCTAAATTAAAAAAACACAATGAGACATTCTCTTTCTAAAGTTAATCGGAGTAGTCAATCCCATCTTGACTCATACATTGACTTCACAAGTACTTGACTGTATCCAAAAATCTTTCAAACCTATATTAGAAATATAGATAGTCCAGCACCAAAGTATAGTGAGTTGCTTGCAAGTCACCATGGTGATCTCAGATCGGAGGGACACTTATACTCATTGGCCTTAGCTAGCTACTCTTGATAGTAGAGTGCTATATTGATCACATTCAGTGCAGATGTACTCCTACACCTCACCTGGATGCCATACTAATATCTTCACACCATTTGGTTATGAGGACAACCAACGTATATGGTATACAGTAACCTATACTTGATAAGTTATCATCCTTATTAATAACTTATCATTTGATCGTGAATAATTTAAGACCATCTAATAAATCCTTCTTCATCGATTGATTATGATTCTAAGGACTTCATCATAATTTAGGAGTTCATTTAAGAAAGATGGAACTTCTATGATGAATCAGCTAAATAACTATTATTATTAGATAATTCATATACTAATTCCAATCATCTACCACTTAGATGATTTGTTGCCCAGGTAGATAGCCCAAGAGGAGGGGGGGTGAATTAGGTTTTCAAAAATTTAAAGTAGATATATGCGGTGAAAAATATTTGAAGCCTATGTGAATCGGATGAGAGAGTAAATAAAAGACAAGCAATAGCACGCAAACAAACAAGAGAATTTTATAGTGGTTCCATGCACTCCCAGCACCTACATCCACTTTTGAAGTAAGACTCTTAAAAATTTTACTATAATCGTACAAGATTACAGCTGGATAGTTTTTTCGGCCTTACTATCCAAAAATCTAATTGATTTTTTTCTTAGGTCCACCAACCATAATCCTTACAAAGATCAGACAAATCAAATCGAGATAAACAATAGAGAGAAAAATCCTAAAATCTAAGTTCCAGCCCATGCTGAAACTAAGTACACGGAAAGAGAAAGAAAGACTTTACAATAAAGAATGCTCCTTTGAATGAGCAGAAAGGTTGTCATTGCAGTTTGTTGGAAGCCTCCTTGAATGCTTGGAGTTATTACACTTGAGGGCTTCTCAATGCTTGAAAGAACTATTTGATTGGAGATTTATGTATTCGTTGAAAAATAAGGCGTGTATTTCTTTCTCTTGTTTTCCTTAAGTCCTTTAAAAATACATCTTCTTCCTTTTATATCTGGTGCATTTCCTCTCTTCTAGTGATGATTGGAGTTTAGAAAAAGTAAAATCCAACCGTTGGAGAGTAGCAACTAACCATTGGAGCCGAGAAAATCTAATCTAGAACATCCCATCAAAAGACTGTCGTCGTGTCTCGAAACCTCTCGGTTTATCTTGAGATGTCTCATGAGGTTACGAGACTTCTCGATTTGATCAGGAGAGCTCTCCCCTTCAGTCACTCTAAAAAATAGCTTGCTGAAAAAATTGACTTGCCTGAGACCTAGAGCTTTTGATTTTGAATGAGAGCTCTCATCGGAACCATAAGACTCTCTCGAGAATACTGCGAGACCTCTCACTCTCAAGATGTAGAAATTACATTTCTATCTTCTAAGATCGAGAGCTCTCGAAGTTCACTCGAGACCTCTCGAAATCTTTTTAGAAGCTCTTCTAGACGTGCCAGTCCTCATGAGAGCTCTCAAAAAAATTTTGAGATGTCTCAAAAATTGCTCCAAGGCTATTTTGAGTGATTTTTGCACTAATCAAGAAAATTTGATTTTCACTTGAATTGAGCTTCATGTCATTCTCATTTTGGTCAAAAAGCTCTCTTTCTTTTGACATTAGAACACTTAAAATAAAATATATTAATAGTTATTTGCTTTAATATTTGGTTATCATCAAAATCACTTGGGAGGGGTCAACAATCTCTCTCTTTTTGATGGTGACAAAACATTAAGCAAGTAAAAGAGTGTAAGTAATATGTATATCATGAATTAATGAATGAGAGTATGCAAAATTTTTGTGCTAAAGCTCTCCCTTAATGTATACTCTTTTGAATTATATAGGATTAAATAATGTTCTTTCTTTTTATGAGAGTATGCAAAATTTTTTGTGCTAAAGCTCCTCTTTAATGCTCTTTTGAATTGTATAAGATTAAATAATGTTCTTTCTTTTTGTGTTTATACTTGAAACATTTTTCTTCTTTATACTTTTTCTTTTAATTTTTCTTCTCCTTTTTGTTAGCATCAAAATCACAAAATCAAGATAATCATAATTGAGAAAGTCAGATTTTTTGGCAAAGAAGACAAGAACATAATAAAAAAGATTGATTCCATTGCAAAAGATTGAAAGTACAATGATAAAGATGTATATTGGTTTACAAAAAGTGGATCTATACCAATATAGTTAAAAGTTTACTTAGCAACAAACAAAAAATATGGGAGAAACTAGATCTATTCCTCATCAAAGAGGAACTTTATTATTGGTTCAGAGGAAGATTTAGGTCTAGAAGAGGATAAGTGAGGTGCAGGTCTAGGAGATGGTGAGGGTCTAGAAGTGGATGGAGTTTGAGAACCAAGGCTGCCAAGTCGATCCATAATCTACCATGATGATGAAATAAGGACTTCAGTCATGGTGCACTGAATGTCTCTGTGCAATTTTGGCAGTCTCGGATAGAAGATGTTCAATCTGAGTTGACGACCCATGTTACTTCTTCTCAAAAATTTCAAGCCTTTGAGATAATCCACTAAGTTGTTGGCTAAGCATTTCAGTCTAACCTTCAGAGGATATTCTTTGTTCTTCAATGCTCAACAACAGTTGATGCCTTACACTAGAGAGAAGATTAATGAATCTTTCAGACACTTTTTGAACTACTTCCTTTGCTGTCCTTTTAATTAAATTTTTTGATCAAAAGTAGAGGGAGGTGCTGGAGCATGACTAGGAGGCCCTTGTGGAGTATGCGGAGACCCTGATATAGTGAATGAAGGTCCAACAGTAGAGGATGATGGTGGAGGGGGTGGAGATCTATGCTCTTTAGACTCATTTATAGTAGCAACATGTTCTTCTGCCCTTATCCATCTATCATTCTTTTTTACAAATTTCATTCTGTTCAAAGTTTCCTCATTTATGTAGTCGGTGTGTGCCAACTTTTTGAAGTCTTTGCCTTCTAGATTAACATAAAAATCCTTGAAAATTAGAGTGAAGATCATCCCATAGGGCAGACAGGCTTTGCTTTTGTTGGTTGTGTCCTTTAACTATTAAAGCATTAGAGATGGAAATCTTATGGGTGTTCCGGTTACCATAAAGAACATAATAGCCCATTCTTTCTTCCCAACCCAATCATATCTTCCTATCTTTAGAAAAATTTTGTGGCTCACAAAGCATTGTAGTAATCTCATTTCTATTGAGAGATGATGTGAGATCAATTATTGATTTTCATCAACATTTTTCCTACCTAAAATGCATTTTAGAGCTTTAGTTTTATCAATCAAATTCAGATTGCTTGCTCCTGACCTAGGTACTTTCAGGAGTTACCCTATTTTTCTTTCATCCAAAGAGATGCGTACTCTTTTAACAACAGACTCTATCTTTGACCCATGCTCAAAGCTAATGTTCTTAAAGAACTCTCTAATTAGGTCCAGATAGACATTTACCTCAAGAGTACATAGCTTCTCCCATCCTTGCTATTTGATCCATGATCCAATACGAAAATGTTTTCTATCTAGGTATTCAATGTCGACACATTGGCCCGTTGGAATAGTCCTTGTGGCGACAAAGAGATGAGCATGAGAAGAAGTGGCGGCTAGAAATGCTTGGGCCATGTCTCGCTACCGCTTAGCCCTAGCTTCGATCGAAGGAGTGATGGATGGTCTTTGTGTGGCGAGGGTTCACTTCTTTGGAGCCATTGGAGTCTTAGATTTGGATAGAATGGGCAAAGAAAAGTGATTCAAAAGGTTTCGAGGAGGGGATGGAAGTTTGGGAGAGTTTGGAGGAGAGGTCTCAGAAAAATAAAATGAGCGAATGAAATAGGGGACCTTTCAAAAGTCCGATTAAAAAGAAGCCCTACGAGAATCGAGAGCTCTCATGTTTAATGCGAGAGGTCTTGAAACCTAGCCAAGAGGTCTCATGAGTAAGTTGAGACTTCTCGAGCACAAGGGGAAGAAATCAGCAAAAAAAAGGAAATTTTAAGCCAACTTTTCTCAATTTTTCAAGATTGAATTAAGGGTGTTTAGGATGATAGAGGGAGACCAAAAACAATCCAAAAAATTCAAGATTAAACATTTTTATAAACGATCATATATACCAAGTTCACCCTGAATTTTTGAGAATCTATCTTCATTTAGTAGTTTTGTAAAAATGTCAGCTAGTTGATTTTTAGTTGATACAAATTCTAGCTCAATATTATTATTTTGAACATGATCTCTTATGAAGTGATATCTAATTTTAATATGTCTAATTCTTGAATGTTGAATAGAATTTTTTATCAAGTTTATGGTACTAATGCTATCATACCTAATAGGTACCTTATTTTGCTTAATTCCAAAATCTTCAAGTTGTTGCTTGATCCATAGTATTTGAGCATAGCAACTCTCCGCAGCAGCATATTCGGCCTCGATCATTGACAGTGCTATAGAGTTTTGCTTCTTGCTATACCAAGAAATCAAGTTCAACCTTAAAATTTGGCAGGTGCCACTGGTACTCTTTCTGTCAATTCTACATGCTCCATAGTCTGCATCAGTATATCCTATCAATTCAATGGAGGATTTTTTTGAGCACCAAAGTTCTAAGTTGTGCGTGTAGATTAAATATCTAAAAATTCTCTTGATAGCTAGTAAATAAGATTCTTTAGGATTAGATTGAAATCTAGCACACATGCAAACACTAAACAATATATCAGGTCTACTTGTAATTAAATAAAATAGGGATCCAATCATATCTCTGTAGAGCTTTTCATTTACAATTTTACCATTTTCATCTTTGTTGAGTTTGCTTGAGGGGCTTATGTTAGATATGTGTGCCCTAGAAGTCAGAATTGACTGACACTTGTAATACACTTCTAGGGGCAAAATTATAATTTTGACTATAAATAATAAAATAGATTATTTTCTATCATAAATATGTATTTAGTGTCTGTGATACATTCCTTGAGTTAATGGTAATAATAATTTATATTTTCAAGAGTTGAAAATTTAAGACATGAATTTTCGTTATTAACTCATAAAATACTTTCGACCGTAGGATCATCATAAGGATGGTGATTGATCTAGAAGATTGGTGTATAATTGCTTCTTTATAGTAGATGAGTCTTGAGTCTACAGTATAGAGACATTGGAGCGAGAGTATAGGTACTCATTAGAGAACGAGGGCACTGAGCATGACCACCTCGAGTAGTCATAAGGAAGTCTACCTTCTCGTCGATGACTGATTCGAAGCTACAGTGGTGTGTCTGATTCTTTGACCTAAGGTGCATCGACAGTTCATCTTGAGGATATTATAGTTTAACTACACCATGACTCGATCTCCTAGCCATTTGGAACCCTGAAGGTGTATGTTGGCTATAGCATGTTCATTGTAGGAATTGGATTGCACCAAGAGAAAATCTATCTACCTCGGTGGATAGAGGAGGAGCCCTATGAGGATCATGAGAATCAAGTCCATAAGCCCATGGCCATGGCAGAGTGAGATAATAGAAAGAGTTTCTATTAAGGTTTTCACATCGGACTTGAATCGAATGGTTAAATCATATGATAGAAATTAGGATTTGGTGAGTTCACCTTAACCCTAATCTGATCGAGGCTCAAGATAGAAGAACTTAATCACATAGGTAGCTACACCGAGAGATTCATTTTCAATTTTGATGGGTTGCCACCATATACTACTAGGTGTCACTGGTGCATTTTGGGAGCAATTAGAATGATTTAGATGATTGATCATTCTAGTTGTCTGAATAAGAAGAGTTCTGATCCATCGAAAGAAGTTTCGATGATAGAGATCACGATATATCCCATTACCATACAGAACTAAACCTAACTAGATCATACGAACAAGGTTTTGGATCTGGATATCATCAATTGAACTAATCCAGTTTAATTGATTTGAATAAGATTCAATTAGGTTCAAGGAAATCGTGCTAGCACACGATTGAGCCTAACGTTCTCCCTCTACTATCATTAAAAGTTGTCTCGACCGAGCCAAATATGTTTGTGCTCACTCAGGTACCTTTACTTGGTTTGACTGGAGCTTGTCCAGATTAGAAAAGGATTGTCTTAATTTATGAGATAAATTTGAGATAACATCTGCCTTTTTTCATCACTTGCTAATTCTTGTCTTTGACTTTGGTCAAATGTTGACCTTTGGCACTTAAACATCTGCCCATGTATCATGCACCCATAGGAGAGCAGATAAGACCTTGTTCCCTTACTAGAAATTAAAAAGGAGGGGGTGCATGCCTAGGGAGGCGTGCGTCCATGGATAGGGACGCCTGGAGTCCCATACGGATGGGACTCCAGGTTGCTTCTTGGATTCTACTTAGGTGGAACCTAGGAATAGACTTTGACTAGTCTTAGGTGCCATCTAAGGATGAATTAAGGGAGTTCTCATTTGATTAGATTAGATGATGTCATCCCATTAATCAGATTTAGATCTGATTGCACGAAGCAATGTGATTGGCCGGGATGATGTGTCACTGCATGGCGCAGCAGGGTATATATAAACCCTGTCTGCGCCTAACTTTTAAGAGAGTTCTCTCTTAGCCCATGGCCTAAGGCTGCTCCTCTTCCTCCTCCATGCCATCTTCTGGTCCTCCCTCTCCTCTTCACGCTTAAGAAATTTTGGGCTCCAGTTTGGTGCGATTCAGGCAAAAGAAAGGTGACGAGAAAGGAAGAAAGCAGCATTATTGTAGAGACGACTGTAGATCTTCGAAAGGAGTTTTGAAGATCCTTCAAATCAGATCTAGATCTGATATTTAGAGAGATGATAAAGAAAGAGAAGATCTTCAAATTCAGTTTGAGTGGATACCAGTAGAGGTCAGGCGCTTGCGTGGCTAGATCCAGAACCTCAAGCAAACAGCAGGATCATCAAAGGATAATCAGATTACCCAACATCAAGATATAAATTAAATAAAATTTAATTTATTTTTATTTTTATTTATTAAATCTATAAAATTAGATTTGAAATATCTTAAATTTGATCTAGATTTATAAGAGAAATTTTTAAAATATCTCTCTTGATCCAATCAGATCTGAATGAACCTGAATCAAAAAATCAGGATTTTCTCTTCAACTGGTATCAGAGCCAGGTTCTAATAATTATTTAGATCTAATTTAAATTTATTTTTGATCTATTAAATAGAAGATTTTATATATCACATGAGATATGATTTGATCTAAAATTAAAAAAAATTAAAATTAAATAATTAAGATATAAGTTTTATAAGATGCATGACTAGTTGTAAAATAGAACTATTCTATACATAGTCTTGCATGTTCATAATTTAATTTGATTAAGTTATAATTTTAGATCTATTTATTTACTATTTTTTGATATTATAATTATTATAATGATATCTAAAAAATAAAAAATAAAATTATTTAATTTTTGGATCATATGAGATATGATGAATGCATGTTTAGACTAGTTGTAGAATAGTTCTACATAATTATCTAGATTAGAATTTATTTTGATGCGACCAATTTAAATCTAATTTTTTAGATAATTATGGAATAATTTAGATCTAAAAATATGCATGATATGATATGCAAATTATGTTTATAGTTAGATCAATTTTTGTATATGAGATATATGATGTAGATCTAACAAGTTTTGTATATTTCTGATTAAAACATTCTCCTTGGCCGTCCGATCATAAAAATAAAGTAGGATTTAAATGCTCTCTCCTCCCATTCAATGGGGTATTCTTATGATGTGTAGGGGTGCTGCGTGTTTGTTCTTAATTAAAAATCAAGAACTTATTTTCTACAAAATCCTAGATCCTGAAACCCTAGGATTTAATATACATATTTTATTTATGAACCCTAAACTTAATTAATAATTAAGATTATGAAATATTAATTAGGTCTAAAATTAAGAATTTCAGATCTAAGACATATTCATAATATTAGGTTTGGACTTGAGTAGCTCAATTAAGTCTAAGCGGTTGATCAAACCGAATCAAGAGTTGGTTAGATGGGATCAACAGTGCTTAAATTAACCAACCTAATAGGATTAAGTTTGGGTTAAGATTGAGTCACGTCAGTGATCGATCAAGCTAAGATCTAATTAGGCTCAGTGGTCAGAATCTGGATTGTAGGCTAATCCGATTGATTTTGGCTCAATAATTTGGTGTCTAAGATAAGTTTGGCAGATACGACCGATTGGTTTTTAATTGAGAGCTACTCGACTCGAATGCGTTCTTGTCGAGTTAATGGCATATCCCTTCCATCGATCTCATTTATCTGGCCATATTTGTTGGCTCAGTTTTGATCTAAGGTGGTCAATAATCCAAGCTAACCCATGCCACTAGGTTAGTCATAATGGTTATAACTATGTCAAGTCTAGTTTAATGAAACCTAATCAAATCTTCTTAAGAAAAAATTAAGTCTAAGGTCTTCCACTATTGTAGATATGCGGAACCTTCTCGGGGTTGATTATTCTCGACTGATTATAGTGGTTCAGTTGCACTAGGAAGACGCAACCATGTCTATTAGGCATTGGATGCTACGAGTTGGAGGATGGATTGGACTCAATATTTTAGACACGGTGAGAGACTCAATTAAGAATCCAATCTATGCAAATAGTGGGTCTGACTTAACTAAAGAGTGGATCAATATTTCGGGCATGGTGAGATTCATGAATTAGAGATCAAGTTTGGATGCACCATGATTAGAGAATCATTGAACAAGAGTTGTTCACTCATTGACTAACCCATCACCAATAATAGTTTGGGGAGGTGATGAGTTAGTTGGTGGGATCGCACCACCCACTAAAAATCATTAATCGTGAAGATTTTTACATCTCTACAGAGGAAGTGTAGAGATTCGAGAAAATGGTGGGAGCTAATTTATTTAAAAAAAAGTCCTAAACAAATTGGTCAAGTCTTAATTACAATATCTAACTAAAAATTTTAACTCTCTACAGGAAAATGTCTGCGTCCAACCCACTAGCACGTATCTTAGACACCCATAGACTGACCAGATCCAATTACAAGGATTGGCTTTGGAACTTCAAAATTATTTTGGATTTCGAAAAGTTAACTCATGTGTTGGATCAGGATCCTCCCACTTTACTAGCTCATCCATCCGCTGAATAGAGAGCGTCTCTTGATAAGTGAACGGACGAACATAACAAGACCAGATATTACATGTTGGGCTTGATGTCTGATGAACTTCAGCACCAACATGAAGATATTAGGACTGTCCGTCAAATGTTGGCTAACCTATAAGAGATGTTTGATGAACAGAGTCGCACAGCCAAGTATCAAGTAAATGACTTTTCAAGGCTAAAATGCATGATGGGCAGTCAGTCCGAGATCATTGTTTGATGATGATCAAAAACTTGGAAGGGCTTGAGAAGCTTGGAGTGAAGTTGGAACTGGATCTGTAGAATGAGATAATTTTATAATCCTTGACTGATGCATATGGGTAGTTCATCATGAACTACCATATGCATAAACTTATAAATTTTCTGGCCGAACTTATGAATATGCTGGTTACTGCTGAGCTTTCCATGAAAGATTTCGAAGGTTCAGTGCTTGCTATGAAATGAACTTCTTCCAAGAGAAAGTCTTTTGAAAAGAAGAAGAAGTCAATGAAAAAATAGAAGGCGGAAGGAGGAAAGAAGAAAAAGATAGAGCTAAAGAAGAAGGCTGCTGACAAAGGAAAGTATTTCTATTACAACAATGATGGCCATTGGAAGTGAAACTGCCCTACTTACCTGGCCATCCTGAAGAATAAAAAGGAGGTAGGTCCTTCTGGAGGTATGCTCATTATTGAGTCTAACCTTACGGTTTCTTCTACATCCAGTTGGGTGCTTGACTCTGGTTCTAGTACTCATTTGTGCACTTCCATGCAGAATTTTGAGGATAGCAGGAGGCTGAGAGATGGCGAGATGATCCTATGCATCAGAAATGGAGCAAGAGTTGCTGTTGTGGCGATGGAAACATACCCTCTTCAACTACCATCTGGTTTAGACTTAGTTTTAAAAGACTGTTATTATGTGCCTGCAGCTAGCAGGAATTTGATTTCTATTTCATGCTTAGCACTAGAAGGCTATGTGATTATCTTCTTTAAGGACCATTGTAACATTCTTTATGAAAGAAATAAAATTGCAAATGGTTTCCTTATTAACGGTCTTTATCAGTTACATATTGATGTATCTGTTTTTAATATTGAGCAAAATGTGAATACCATGAAATGACCAGGGATAGTCCAAACGATAGGTATCTATGGCACCTAAGACTTAGGTCATATAGCAGAAGATAGGATTAACAAATTGGAAGAAAATCGGGCTATTGAGTCCATTGACTTTTGAGTCATATCCAACTTTGTGAATCTTGTCTTCAAGGCAAAATGACTAAACTCCCTTTTGTAGGACATGGGGAAAAGGGCCACAGATCTTCCTTGCCCTAGTACATACTGATGTGTGCGGCCCATTTGATGTGCCGGCTAGAGGCAATTTTGTCTACTTCATTACCTTTTTACCGATGATCTATCTAGGTATGGGTATGTGTATCTTATGAGACACAAGTCTGAAGCTTTTGAAAAGTTCAAAGAATTCAGACATGAAGTAGAAAAACAAACTGAAAAACCCATTAAGGTTCTTCGATCAGATCGAGGAGGTGAATACCTTAGTCGAAAATTCCTTGGACTATCTCAAGAAAAATGGCATAGTCTCTCAATGGACTCCACCAGGAACACCTCAACTCAACGGGATTTCAGAATGGAGAAATCGGACCCTATTGGATATGGTCTGATCCATGATGAGCTTCACAGACCTTCCTGATTTTCTTTGGGGACACTCTTTGTTAACTGCAATATATTTACTGAATAGGGTTCCTTCTAAAATTGTTTCCTACCACACCGTATGAGATATGGCATGGTAAGAAACCAAGTCTGAGTCATCTCAGAATTTGGGGTTGTCCGACTCATGTCAAAAGACAACAAGCGGACAAGTTAGACTTTAGATCCTTTAAAGCTCGATTTATAGGATATCCTAAAGAGTCATTAGGATATTATTTCTACATTCCAGAAGATCATAATGTGATTGTGAGTCGACATGCCATCTTTCTTGAAAAATAGTTTATTCAAGATAGCGGCATTGGAAAGCAGATCAAGCTCGATGAGAAAGTCTCACAAGAACAATGAGCTAAGGACCAATTGGAACCAAATCAGGTTGAGCCAATACAATCACTACCTCCTCCACCTCGTAGATCGAAAAGGATTTTCCATCCCCCTAAGAGGTACTTAGGTACTATTTCAGAGAAAATAGAGAAAATGTTCCTCATAGGTAATGGGGTTCATGGTGATGATCCCAAAACCTATAACGAGGCGATATCGAATATCGACTCCGAGAAATGGCTAGAGGCAATGAAGTCAGAAATTGACTCGATGCACTCAAACCAAGTCTGAACCTTGGTAGATCCACCAGAAGGTATAGTACCTATTGGATGTAAATGGATCTACAAGAGAAAGATTGGTGCAGATGGAAATGTGGAGACATTCAAAGCTAGATTAGTGGCAAAAGGTTATAGTCAGCGCGAAGGCATTGACTATCAGGATACCTTTTCGTCAGTAGCTATGCTAAAATTCATCCGCACATTGCTTGCTATTGCAGCCTATTTTGATTATGAAATATGGCAAATGGATGTGAAAAATGGCATTCTTAAATGGATATCTTGAGGAAGATATCTATATGGAACAGCCGCTAGGTTTCACATCCAGTGATGCTGATCACAAGGTATGCAAGCTGCAAAGGTCCATATATGGACTTAAGCAAGCATCTCAGAGCTGGAACACTCATTTTAATGTGTGATCAAATTATTTGATTTCATCAAAAATGAAGAGGAGCCATGTATCTTCAAAAAGGTTAGTAGGAGTGCTGTTGTCTTCCTCGTATTGTACGTGGATGATATCTCCTTATTGGAAATGATATTCCTATGTTGACCATAGTTAAAATATGGTTATCCAAAGAATTCTCTATGAAAGATCTAGGTGAAGCATCCTTTATTCTAGGAATTAAGGTCTATAGAGATAGACCGAATAGGATGCTAGGACTTTCACAGAAGATGTATATAGAGGAAGTGCTAAAGAGATTTAGCATGAAAAACTCTAAAAGGGGATTAGTACCCTTCAGACATGGTATTCATCTTTCCAAAAAGATGTGCCCTAGCACACTTGAGGAAATAGAATGCATGAGCAAGATTCCTTATGCTTCAGCAATAGGGAGCCTCATGTATGCCATGTTATGTATACGACCTGATATAGCCTATGCTGTGAGTGTCACGAGTAGATATCAGTCGAATCCAGGTGAAGAAGACTAGACTTCTATGAAATATATCCTTAATTACTTAAGAAGAACTAAGGATATGTTGTTGGTCTTTGATAATGGAGAACTCCAAGTCTAGGGATTTACAGACTTGGATTTTATATCCAATGTTGATGATTGAAAGTCGACATCTGGGAGTCTGTTTGTGTGTAATGGTGGTGCTATCAGTTGGAAGAGTTCCAAGCAAACTGTGATAGCGGATTCCACTATGGAAGCAGAATACATTACTGCATCAGAAGCTACAAAGGAGGCATTCTGGTACAAGAAGTATGCCACAGAAATTGGAGTAATGCCATCAGATGCCACTCCTCTATACGGCAACAACAATGGTACCATAGCTTTAGCTAAAGAGCCAAGGTCTTACTAGAAATCCAAGCACATCGAGCGACAATGCCACCTCATCCACGATTATCTTGAGAAGGATTACGTCGAGGTCAAGAGAGTCGACTCCACAGACAATGCAGCGGATCCACTTACAAAGCCATTGGGCCAATAAAAGATCAAAGCCCACCTTGAGAAGATGGGACTTAGATTTATAGCCAATTGGCTTTAGGTCAAGTGGGAGTTTGTTAGATATGTATGCCTTAGAAGACAGAATTGGCTGACACTTGTAATACACTTCTAGGGGCAAAATTATAATTTTAATTATAAATAATAAAATAGATTATTTTCTATCATAAATGTGTATTTAGTGTCTGTGATACATTCTTTGAGTTGATGGTAATGATAATTCATATTTTCAAGAGTTAAAAATTTAAGACATGAATTTTCGTTATTAACTCATAAAATGCTCCCAACCGTAGGATCATCATGAGGATGGTGATTGATTCGAAAGGTTGGTGTACAATCATTTCTTTATAGTAGTGAGTCTTGAGTCTATAGTATAGAGACACTAGAATGAGAGTACAAGTACTTGTTAGAGAATGAGGGCACTGAGCGTGACCACCTCGAGCAGTCATAAGGAAGTCTATCTTCTCGTTGATGACTGATTCGAAGCTGCAGTGGTGTGTCTGATTCTTTGACCTAAGGTGCATTGACAATTCACCTTGAGGGTGTTATAGTTTGACTACACCATGACTTGGTCTCCTAGCCATTAGGAATCCTGAGATGTATGTTGGCTATAGCATGTTCATTGTAAGAATTGGATTGCACCAAGAGGGAATCTATCTACCTCGATGGATGAGGAGTAGCCCTATGAGGATCATGAGAATCAAGTCCATAAGCCCATGGCCATGGTAGAGTAAAATAATAGAAAGTGTTTCTATTAAGGTTTTCACATCAGACTTGAATCGAATGGTTAAATCATATGATAGAAATTAGGGTTTGACGAGTTCACCTTAACCCTAACCTGATCGGGGTTCAAGATAGAAGAACTTAATTACACAGGTAGCTACACTGAGAGATTCATTTTTAGTTTTGATGGGTTGCCACCATATACTGCAAGGTGTCACTAGTGGATTCTAGGAGCAATTAGAATGATTTAGGTGATCGATCATTCTAGTTGTTTGAATCAGAAGAGTTTTGATCCATCGAAAGGAGTTTCGATGATGTCGATGATAGAGGTTGCAACATATCCCATTACTATACAGAATTGAACCTAACTGGATCACACAAATAAGGATTTAGATCTGGATATCATCAATTGGACTAATCCAGTTTAATTAATTTGAATAAGATTCAATTAGGTTCAAGAAAATCATGCTAGCACATGATTGAGCCTAACGTTCTTCTTCTACTATCAGTAAAAGTTGTCTCGACTGAGTCAAATATATTTGTGCTCACTCAAGTACCTTTACTTGGTTTGATTGGAGCTTGTCCAGGTTAGAAAAGGATTGTCTTAATTTATGAGATAAATTTGAGATAACACCTACCATTTTTCGTCACCTACTAATTCTTATCTTTGACTTTGGTCAAACATTGACCTTCGACACTTAGACATCTGCCCATGTGTCATGCACCCATAGGAGAGTAGATAGAGACTTGTTCCTTTACTAAAAATTAGAAAGGAGGGGGTGCATGCCTAGGGAGGCATGGCCCATGGATAGGGACACCTGGAGTCCCATACGGATGGAACTCTAGGTTGCTTCTTGGATTCTACTTAGGTGGCGCCTAGGAATAGATTTTGACCAGTCTTAGGCACCATCTAAGGATGAATTAAGAGGACTCTCATATGATTGGATCAGATGATGTCATCTCACCAATCAGATTTAGATCTGATTGTATGAAGCAACATGATTGGCCGGGATGATGTGGTACGGCATGGCGCAGCAGGGTCTATATAAACCCTATCTGCGCCTAACTTTTAAGAGAGTTCTCTCTTAGCCCATGCCCCAAGGTTGCCCCTCTCTCTCCTCCATGCCATCTTCTAATCCTCTCTCTCCTCTCCATGCCCAAGAAATTTTGAGCTCCAGTTTGGTGCGATCCAGGCAAAAGAAAGGTGACGAGAAAGGAAGAAAGTAGCACTACTGCAGAGACGATTGCAGATCTTCGAAAGAAATTTTGAAGATCCTCTAAATCAGATCTAGATCTAATATTTGAAGAGATGATAAAGAAGAAGAAGATCTCCAGATCCAACCTGAGTGGATACCGGTAGAGGCCAGGCACTTGTGTGGCTAGATCTAGAACCTTAGGCAAATAGCAGGATCATCAAAGGATAATCAGATTACCCAACATCAAGGTATAAATTAAATTAGATTTAATTTATTTTTATTTTTATTTATTATATCTATAAAATCAGATTTGAAATATCTTAGATCTGATCTAGATTCATAAGAAAATTTTTTGAAATATCTCTCTTGATCCAATCAAATCTGAACGAACTTGAACCGTGAAATCAGGATTTTTCCTTCAGCTTATTGGTGTGCCGATCTCTTTTCCATTTTCTACGCCAAACTTTCTTAGCATTTTCTTGATGTACTTGGTTTGGCTAATAAAAATACCTTCCTTTGATTGTTTGATTTTTAGTCCAAGGAAGAAGTTCAGCTCTTCCATCATGCTTATTTCGAATTCATCCTGCATCAACTTTGCAAACTCTTGACAGAGAATTTCATTAGTAGCTCTAAATATGATGTCATCCACATATATTTGAACTACAAGAAGATCATTATTTTTTTTTCAAAAAAAGTATGATGTCTATACTTTCTCTAATAAAATTATTTTATAATAAAAATTTACTCAATCTCTCACACCGTGCTCTAGGTGCTTGTTTAAGTCCATAAAGTGCTTTATTTAATTTGTACACATGGTTAGGAAGTGAGTAATTTTCAAAGCCAGGTGGTTGTTCTATAAATACTTCTTCAGTAATATAACCATTCAAGAAGATACTTTTTACATCCATTTGAAATAATTTAAAGTTCATGTAGCAAACAAAAGCAAGTAACAATCTAATAGCCTCTAATCGTGCTACAGGAGCATATATTTCATCAAAGTCAATCTTATCTTCTTGATTATATCTCTTAGCAACTAGTTTAGCTTTATTTCTTACAACATTACCATGTTCATCTAATTTGTTCCTAAATACCTATTTTATGCCAATTATAGGATGGTCAAGGGGCCTGTTTACAAGAGTCCATATATTATTTTTTTTAAATTGGTTTAGTTTATCTTGCATGGCTAGCATCCAATTAGAGTCTTTCTCAGCTTCTTCTATGTTTTTAAGTTTTATTTGTGAAACAAATGCAAGATAATCAAATACATCTTTAAAAAAAGATCTAGTTCTTATCCCTTGTGAAGGATCACCTAAAATCAATTCTCTTGGATGATTATGTGCATACCTCCACTCCTTGGGTAGATCTCTATGATCATTAGATGTTTCATTCTCATCATCATTATCTTGTTCAATGATTGTTATATATTTACCTTTGTCATGAATGTTATTGTCCCTCAAGTTTAGCTCCTTCATTCCATCTTCGAGAATTCCTGTGTCATCATCAAAAACATCTTTCTTTCTCAAAGATTGATTGTTAGTTTTATCAAAAATGATATGTATTGATTCTTCAATAACCAAAGAGTATTTGTTGAAGACTCTATATATTTTGCTAGATGTAGAGTATCCAAGAAAGATATCCTCATCTGCCTTAGTATTAAATTTACCTAGATTATCTTTACTATTATTATGAATGAAATATTTGCAACCAAAAATATGAAAATAATTAATATTAGGTCTGTTTTCTTTTCAAAACTCATAGGAGGTTTTTTTTAAGATTGGGCGAATAGAAACTCTATTTGGGATGTAACATGCTGTGTTAATGGCTTCAGCCCAAAAGTATTTGGATAGATTCTCTTCACACAATATGGTACGGGCCATATCAACTAAGATTCTATTTTTTCTTTTAACAACTCCATTTTGTTGAGGGTTTCTAGGTGTAGAAAAATTATGTTCTATGCTATGTTCATTGCCAAATTCTTCAAAATATTTGTTTTCAAATTCTGTGCCATGATCACTATGGATAGATACCATAGTTGAATTTTTTTCATTTATTATCTTCTTATAAAACTTTAAAAACATTGAAAATGCTTCATCTTTATGGGCTAAAAATAAAACTAGGTGAAACGAGAGTAGTTATCAACAATGACAAGACCATACTTTTTTCCTCCTAGGCTTGTGGTCCTAGTAGGTCCAAACAAATCCATATGTATTAATTCAAGAGGCCTAGAAGTTGAAATCATATTTTTAGATTTAAAACTTCTCCTAGTTTATTTTTCAAATTGGTAAGCATCACAAACAAGATCAACTTTAAAATTTAGTTTTGGTAGCCCCTTAACTAAGTCTTTATTAAGCAATTTATATAGAGTATGCATGCTAGCATGACCTAACCTACGGTGCCAAAGCTAACTAGTTTCTTTGATATTCGTATTCATTACAACTAGACATTGGCCACTCTTCATTGCAATTTTATCAAGATTTACCATGTAGATGTTGCCACGCCTAAATCCAATGAATTTTAAACTATCATCCAAGGAACTAGATACTTTGCATAAAGAAGATTCAAAAAAAAACTTTAAAATCTTTATCAAATAGTTGACTAATACTAAGCAAGTTATGTTTTAAATTATCAACTAATAATACATTATCTATAAAGATGGAAGGAGTAATCTGAATTTTACCATAGCCAATTATTTTGTCTTTGTCATTGTTGCCAAAGGTGACTACTTTCCCTTCCTTTTTAGGATGATAAATTGCTTCTTATCATCTGACATATATCTTGAGCAGTCATTATCTAAGTACCACTCTCATTTGGATCCTTGGGCTATAAGGCATTCCTACACAAATAATCAAGTGATAGATTTAGGTACCGAAGTCTTCTTGGATCCTTTTGGGTTAGTGGTCATGGTTCCTTTTGGAACCCAAATTCTTTTAACTTATTTTTCATTGAATTTTCTAGTATTACACTCAAATGCTTTATGTCCTACTTTTTTGCATCTAAAACAATGATATGTGAAGTGCTAATTGATATGGATGCAGTAAAAAAATTCTTTAGAAATTTAGTTTTGTCTTTAGATTTATATCCTAATTTGGCTTTATCATAAACTCCTCTTTGATTATTTAAAATTATTTACAATTTTTCAGAACTATAAGTAAATTTATCAACTAAAGATTTTAATTTATCCAATTCATCTTTAGGATTTTATTTTCATCTTTTAACTTGTTGTGGTTACTAATTATCTCTTCCTTTTCTTTTAAAAGAGTTTGAGTCATTTTCTTAAGATTTTTATTTTTCATACTAATTTTTTTGAAATTTTTCATCAAGTCATAAAAAGCATCTTGAAGCTCATCAAAGTAAAATTTGAGTCAAGAGTGGAGGATATCTTATCATCTTGTGCCATGAAATATAAGTTTGCTTCATTTTGATTTTTTTCCTACGAGCTTGACTCGTCGCTGTCGCTCCAAATTACTAACATAGTTTTCTTTTTTGTTCTTTTTGGTCCCTTCTTTAACTAAGGACATTCAACCCTAAAATGTCTTGACTTCTTGCATTCATAGTAAGTGGGCTGATCCTTCTCTTTTTCTTTCTCTTTCTCCCTGCAGGCTTCTCCTCTAATAAAGCTCCTTTTCTTGAATTCTTGTCTTCTTCTTCCCATAAATTTCTTGAATTTTTTTTGATCACAAGGACCATGTCTTCATCATTCTCCTCACTAGTGGATAAATCATCTTCTTCTTTAGCTACCATGGATTTGAGTGCTATTATTTTCTTCTTTTTATTGTCCTCTTCATTGTGCCGACTCATGGCAAGCTCATGTGTCATCAGAAATCCAATGAGCTCCTCTAGAGATAGAGTGTTCAGATCCTTTGCCTTCTGGATGGCTGTCATATTAGCTTTTCATGTTCTAGGCAAAGATCTGAGAATCTTTCTTACTAATTCACTGTTAGTGTAAACTTTTCCTAAGCTTTTCAAACCATTTATAATATTAGTGAATTTTGTGTACATGCTAGTGATAGATTTAGTAGAATCCATTTAAATAATTCATATTGGTGAACTAGCATGTTAATCTTTATTTTTTTTACTTGATTTATCCTTTCATGTGTGACCTCAAGTCTGTCCCAAATTTTCTTAGCTGAATTGCAAGTAAAAATTTGGTTAAACTCATTTGCATCAAGGGCACAGTAGAGTACATTCATTATCTTGACATTTAATTGGACTAGTTTCTTGTTCGTCTCATTCCAATCCTTCTCCGGCTTAGGAAAGGATGTACCATTGATAATGATTATAGGTGTATGTGGGCCATTGATAATGACACTCTATATGTCATAGTCAAGGGCTTGAATAAAAATGCGCATGCGAACTTTCCAATAGGAATAGTTGGATCTATTGAAAAGAGATGGCCTATTTATGGATTGTCTTTCGGCAAGTGAACCTCCTAGTTGGGTTGACATGATCTTTATCTTTAGTTGATAAAATCAACAATTGGCAGAGAACCAAGGCTCTGATACCAATTATTGCCTAGGTAGACAATCTAAGAGGGGGGATGAATTGGATTTTCAAAAATTTAAAGCATATATGTGCGGTGAAAAATGTTTGAAGCCTATATGAATTAGATGAGAGAGCAAATAAAAGATACAAGCAATAGCACACACACAAATAAGAGAATTTTATAGTGGTTCGGTGCACTCCCAGCACCTACATCCACTCCCCAAGCAAGTCTCTTGAAAATTCTACTATAATTCTATAAGATTACAGTCGGATATTTTTTTGGGCTCACTATCCAAAAATCTAGTTGATTTTTTTCTTAGGTTCACCAACCACAATCCATACAAAGATTAGACAAATCAAACCAAGACAAACAATAGGGAGAAAAATCCCAAAACCTAAGTTTCAATCTCTACTGAAACCAAGTACACGAAAAGAGAGAAAGATTTTACAACAAAAAATGCTTCTTTGAATGAGCAGAAAGGTTGTTGTTGCAGTTCATTGAAAGCCTTCTTGAATGCTTGAAGTTATTGCACTTGAGAGCTTTTCAATGCTTAAGAGAACTGTTTGATTGAAGATTTGTGTATTCGTTGAAAAACAAGGTGTGCATTCCTTTCTCTCATTTTTCTTAGGTCTTTCAAAAATACATCTTCTTTCTTTGATATCTGGTGCATTTTCTCTCTTTTGGTGATGATTGGAGTTCAGAAAAAGTGAAATCCGACTGTTGAAGAGTAGTAACTAGCCATTAGAGCTGAGAAAATCCATTCTGGAATGTTCCATCAAAAGGCTGTCATCGTGTCTCGAGATCTCTTGGTTTATCTTGAGACATCTTGCTAGGTTATGAGGTCTCTCGATTTAATCAGGAGAGCTCTTACCTTCAGTCACTTGAAAAAATAGCTTTTTAAAAAATTGACTCATATGAGATCGAGAGCTCTCGATTTTGAACGAGAGCTCTTGTCGGAACCATAAGACCTCTTGAGAATACTGTAAGACCTCTCGCTCTCAGGATGCAGAAACTATATTTTTATCTTTTGAGATTGAGAGCTCTCAAGATTCACTCAAGACCTCTCAAAACCATGCCAGAAGCTCATCTAGAAGTGCTAGTTCTCACGAGAGCTCTCGAAAAAATTTCGAGACATCTCGAAAACTGCTCCAAGGCTATTTTGAGGAATTTTTGCACCAATCAAGAAGATTTGATTTTCATTTGAATTGAGATTCGTGTCATTCTCATTTTAGTCAAAAAGCTCTCTTTCTTATGATATTAGGATACTTAAAATAAAATATATTAGTAGTCATTTGCTTTAATGTTTAATTATCATCAAAATTGCTTGGGGGGGTCAACATGATTGGCTTTAGGACACATTTTTTAACAAGAAGAAGAAAGGATTCTTCTTCAAGTGTTTTCTTGATTTTTTTCTTCCTTCTTTTGTGAAATTTTAGAAGAGTAATTCCTTTCATAAATCTTCTACTTCTTTTGATTATTGGAGAGTCTAAGGTTAAAGAAGGAGACTTCTGATCAGCCATCAAAGAAAGATCAGCACAGTATTAGTATATTGTGTTAATTTCCTATCGCTGGACTTCAGATCGACGATTGAGGTCTTATGTGGATATCCTATAGAGATCAGATATATGTGCAGCTCGAAGCAGTGACTTCAGCCTCGGATCAGTGAGTTGAAAAATCCAACTTGTAAAGGTAAGAGAGATTTGATCTCTTTTTCTTTCTAAATTAGATCTAGTATAGCTTTGATGTTGATGTGATCAACATCATCTTTACTCTTTTTTTTTTTATAATTTTAGATTTAATAGTATGCATAGATTATGAGATAAGATCCTAGATCTAGGGCTAATTCATGTATTTTAATAAATTAATATGATTAGTTTATTATTTTTGCTGACTGATTTTAAAAAAAAATTCGAAATATATTCATGAAACCATAGATCTTTTCTTTCAATTGGTATCGGTGCTTAGGTTTCTTATGATATAATTTTTATACATATTTAGATTATTTATTTAGATAGATCTAAATTATAATCTATTATTTAAATCTAAAATTAAAATTATAGATTGTATGAACTAATTTATTAGATTGTCCTGCTATAAGGTTTACTCCTTACAGTGTAAAGATTGTCCTAGTTTATGTAGATCTGAAGTTAATCATAAATTTATTAGATATGATCTAGATTAATTTATAATTTATTAGATTTAAAATTATTTAAATTTAAAAATAAATATTTTAGATTGCATGAACTGATCTTATAAGGTTCTCCTGCTTTAAGGTTTACCCTTATAGTGAAAAGGTTATCCTAGTACGTGCTGATTTAAAATCCTAATCATAAAATTTTAGATTAAATTTAAGGGATTTTATGATTTAATTGAAAGTATTTCAATCTAATTTTTATCATCATAAATATGTTAGATTTAATCTAAGATAATTTATGATTGATTAGAATTGATATTATTTCAATTTGAATTACATGAATATGTTTAGATTAGATCTAAAGTAGATTCATATTTATATTATTTGCATATTGATTATGAATCAAACATGCAATTGGTTGGTAGCACCATGTTATAAAAATATTTTATAAATATGAAAATCATTTTTGAAATGCTGAACCCCAACCCTCAGCCTAAAACTTAATTAAGAATTAAGAGTTATTTTTTTAAGATCTAAGATTGTGAATTGAAGATTCTAAGACACAAATTATAATATTTAGATTAATAGATTAGTGGAAATTAGGTCCATTAATTGGATTTGATCTAAGGTTAGATTAAAGAATGGACTTAATTAGAGAATTGATTAAATCTATTCAATAGTTATCTTAGATTAGATCAAGGATTCTCTAGATCAATTATAATAGTTATAGTTGGTCAAGTCCATATCTTTAATGAGAACCAAAATGGACTTGATTCTTAGCTACATGATTTAGCCTAAACTGTTAGGTTGATCTAATCGAAACTAATTAACCAATTGGTATCTAAGATAAGTTTGGCAATCTAGACCAGTGATCTTTAAATGGTAGTCTGCTTACCTAACCATTTTTAATGGTATCTAAGACAAGCTTTGGTAGATCCTCCCACTGATTTTATTTACCTGATCTTCTTGGTGAAATTATATTTTGATTAGATTACTTAACAATTCGAGCTGACCCATATCAGCTAGGTAAATCAGTATGACTGATTTAGGTACTTCTAGACCAGCCTATCAATGGTCTTCCTTAATCTGACTTGGTGAAGTTAGTGGAAGAATCATGATTAGCTAGTTCTTCTGACTCTCTTCTCTAATTCAAATTAATCAAATCTTCTAAAATTATTAGATCCTTAAAAATAAAATAGTTATGATAATACCTAGATCATAGCCTCCCATTAAGTGAGTAATAATGGATCCATTAGTTGGATAATCATCAGAGGTCCAAAGGCCTAGTGCTTATTGGCTAATGAAATTATCATTTATAATATGATTTCTTGGCTGCGTCTCTTTAAATGATGGTTAGGTTGACCAACCAAAGTTGGGCTTAATCATTCATTGGTTAGATAGACCAAATATAGTCATGTTAATAGTTGGATCTAACTGGACCCTTTCAGTGGAAGCTAAAGCCTACTAATTAGGGATTGGGATAAAATTAAATTACTAAAAATTATTTAAAAAAAAATAATTGATTATGAACATATCCTTAGATGTACGTGGGTTGACCAACCAAAGTTGGTCTTGTGTACAGTCTATGTGGATTCTAGTATCCACTAAGAAATTAGGATAATTTTTTGAATTAGAGGTAGAGGCTATCAATTCGAATAAAATAGTGGAAGAATCTTTTGATTAAAATCTAA
Organism: Cocos nucifera; assembly: GCA_006176705.1. Classification (NCBI taxonomy): domain Eukaryota; kingdom Viridiplantae; phylum Streptophyta; class Magnoliopsida; order Arecales; family Arecaceae; genus Cocos; species Cocos nucifera. The sequence continues at coordinate 55,778 of QRFJ01004430.1, forward strand.
ATCTTTAGATTTAATAAATCATTTATTAATTAGATTTTGGTTTTTCTTGATGCAGATATGGCCACTTTCCTTTCACTTTGATCATTATTGAACAATGACAAGCTAGTGGGATTCAATTTCGATAATTGGTACCATAAGTTGAAGATTATGTTGGAGCATGAACGGATCTTGTACATCTTGACAAATCCAGCATCTAAGGAGCTAGCTCCTAATGCACGTAGATCAGTCAAAAATACTTACCAGAAGTGGCTCAATGATCGAACTATGGTTCATTATATTGTGTTGGCGGCTATGAGCGATAAATTTAGTCATAGGTTCAAGACAGTTTAGTCAGAAGACATGCTTCAAGTATTGAACGAGTCTTTTGGCACATCCAATGATGTTGAGAGGTACAAGACTAGTTGTGCCATCTTCAATGCTAGGATAAGGGATGGAGCTTTAGTCACTGATCATGTATTGTATATGATCAAGCTGATGGAGTATTTGAGCAAGCTCGACTTTTTCTTGCACAAGTAGCTAGAAAAAGATGCAATTCTGAACTCGTTGCCCAAGTCTTATTTTCCATTCCTTACTCATTACCAAATGACAAAGCCTGAAGTTAACTAGCACGGATTACTTCAGAACTTTGAGAAGGATCACTAGCTCCACAAAGAGTCGGTGAACTTAGTGGAAGGGTCTTCTTCTGGTTCTCGACTCTTTAAGAAAGGAAAGAAGAACAAGAAGAAGAAGTTCAAAAAGGTGCAAGTTTAGGCTGGGACATCTGTATAGGGCTAGACCAAGAATAAAAGTCTGATAAGAGTCAAGTGGAGTGCTTCTTCTGTAAGAAGTGGGAGCACTGAAAGAGAAACTATCCTCAGTACATTACCTCCTGGATCTAAACAGGTCGAGAAAGAAGCAAACTATTGCTGGACAAAGTATTTATATGATAACTCTTTGCAATTTCTCTATTTGTGATATTACTGATTAGGTATTGGATACCGATAGCTCTTACCATATTTATAATTTGTTGCAGGAGTTGCAGGTCAGTAGGAGATTCAAACAAGATGAGAGGTTCCTGAACGTTGGAGATAGAAGATCAGTTCCAGTTCTAGCATTATGAATCTTAAAACTTATATTTGAGTCTCATACTATTATTCTTAGTGATTGTCACTTTTATCCTAATTTCTTTTTGAATATCATTTCTGTAGGCCTTTTGGCCAAAAATAATTATGAGATTTCAATAAGAAAAGAACTTTGTAATATCATTTTAAATGGTATTACTATATTTTTTGGATGTTTGAACGATGGGATATACATGATATCACAACCTATTAATATAGTCTGCTTCACTAGCAAATACTCTAGATTAGATAGTATGTCTGATATCTACTTATGGCACTATAAGCTAGATCACATTAATAAAAATAGAATAAATAGGTTGACTTAAGAGAAAATCCTCGAAGTTAGTGATTGTGAATCACTTTCAACCTATAAGTCTTGTGTTCTTGGAAAAATGACCAAAGCACCTATTATTGGAAAAGGTGAGAGAGTCACTGAGCTCTTAGGTCTTGTACATACTGATGTATATGGGCCTATGATCATAAGTGCCAAAGATGGATATCTCTACTTCATCACTTTCATAGATGATTTATCCAGGTATGGATATATCTATCTGATAAAACATAAGTCAGATTCATTTGAAATGTTCAAACGATTCAAAAATAAAGTAGAAAAATAAACTAAAAAGAATATTAAAATCCTTCGGTTTGATCGAGGAGGTGAATATCTTTCTGGCGAGTCTCTCATATATTTAGGAGAGAATGGGATTCTTTCTCAATAGACTCCTCTAGGAACACCATAGCATAATGGTGTCTGAAAGAAGAAATCAAATTTTATTAGACATGGTCTGATCTATGATGGATTTTTCCAGCTTGCCGATATTCTTCTGGAGAAATGCACTCGAATCGGATTGCTATCTTTTAAATATGGTTCCAAGTAAGTCTATAATTAAAACTCTATATAAGATATGGACAGGACGTAAGCTAGTACTTTCATTCCTTAGGGTCTGGGGCTATTCAAATTATGTAAAATGGTTAATCATAGATAAACTTGGACCTTGGTTTGATAAGTGCACATTCATAGAGTATCCAAAAAAAAAATCAAAGGAAATATTTTCTACCATGCTGATGAACAAAAGGTGTTCATCAGCCTTAAGGCAATCTTTTTAGAAAAAGAATTCCTTGGTGAAGGAACTGTTGTCTCTAAGGTTGAACTTAATGAAGTTCAACAAGTAAAAAGACTGATGCCAGTAGTTGAACTAGAACTAGATTTGATTAGATCAAATTTGGAGCCTAGTATACCTATATCGTTAAGGTGATCCAATAGAGTATCACATCAGTTGGATAGATATTATGGTTTCTTAGTCTGGGATGGTGAATCCATTGAACTTGATGAGAATGATGAGGATCTGATCAGCTATATGGATGCAATGCAGAGACTTGATTCCAAGAAATGGCTTGAGGTCATAAAATTCAAAATGGAGTTTATGAAGGTCAATAATGTATGGACATTGGTTAATCCACATAAAGGAGTTAAACCCATTAGGTGTAAGTGGATCTTCAAAAGAAAGAGGGGCGCAAATAGAAAAGTGGAGACCTATAAAGTCTGTCTGGTTGTCAAGAAATTTCGTTAATGTTATGGTATTGACTATGACAAGACGTTTTCTTCCATGGTAATGCTCAAATTTATTCAGATCATGCTTGCGATAGTTGCCCATCTAAACTATGATATCTGATAGATGGATGTGAAGATAGCTTTCCTAAATGGAGAGCTTACTAAAAAGATGTATATGATAAACTTGAGGGATACACATCCACAGATGAGTCCAAGATGTGCAAACTTCAGAGATCTATTTATGGATTAAAGCAAGCATCTCGGAGTTAGAACATGAATTTTGATAAGATGATCAAAATATATGGCTTCGTTAAGAATGGAGAAGAATCCTGCATTTACAAGTGGATAAATGATTCAGTAGTGATATTTCTTATCTTGTACATGGATGACATTCTCTTAATCAGGAATAACATCCCTACACTGCAAGGAATAAAAGTTTGGTTGTTATCTTAGTTCTCCATGAAGAATTTGGGTGAAGCATCCTACATTCTAGGAATGAAGATTTACAGGGATAGATCTAAGAGGATGCTTGGGTTATCCCAGTCCACGTACATAGAAATTATGCTGAAGAGGTTCAGCATGGAGAATTCTAAAAAGGGCTATCTTTTGATAGACCAAGAAATTTTTTTCTCTAAGAAGGATTGTCCGACAACTCCTGAAGAGAAAAAGCATATGAATAGAATTCCATATGCTTTGATAGTAGGATCTATCATGTACGCCATGATATATATGAGATCAGATGCGGCATACTGATAAGTACCATAAATTTACCAATAAAAGTACTAATTTATCAATTAATGATCAATTTATATATATTTTTGAGAAATTCATATTTTTATTAATTAAAAAATTAATTAAAAAATAATAAAAATTAAAAAAATAAAATTTTATAATCAATAGAAAGAGCTCATTTTTTTGATCACAACAAAACAAGTTTTAAGCAAAATAAATCTAAAACGGAGAAGATATGAATTTCTAAAGATAAAAAAATAAAAATTAAATAAAAAAAGAAAACAGCTTAGCCGGCTCCGCAAGCCAAGCCAAGTTGTCAAAGTCGACTCAGCCATAGAAGTCGATCCATGATTCAGATGTAGACCGCTAGCTCAGCAAAAATCGACGAATCACGAAATGACATATGGTGGACTTAGACCCTTAAAGGGTTCATAGAAAATCCATCGCAGTCTATAGGGTGAAGCCAGACTCTGGATTAATGGCTGCTTCAAGGCAACTGGTGCCGAGAGAAAAAGTTGGGCTTCTACACCATCTTTCCACCCATGCCGATCTAAGATCAGAGATCAGGCTATTTTATTTTATTTTTTTCTTTTTAAATTTCATGTATTTAAATTCTAAAATTTTAATTAAAGTAATATTTATTTTTATGCTCTTTAATTTCATGCTCTTTATTTTTATTATAATTTAATTTCTATACTTTAATTATTATTTTTTATTTTATTACAAGTAGATGCTAAGATCTAACTAGTAGATCTTAGTACCAAGTTTAAATTTCTGCACCTTTTAATTTTCGACTTTACTTTTAATTCCAAAATTCAAATCTTTTTCTTTTTTTTCAAAAATCAAAGATTTCAAATTTAAAATACTATCTTTCCTATGGATTCAACCCAACTCACTGCTATCTACATATTTTTAATTATTTTAAGAAGTCGGATTAAACTGATAAATATGGTGTCTTAACGACAACATCTCATCCCTATCAAGTTTTTGGCACCGTTGCTGAGAAAGGCACAGATATTAAATTTTTGATCTTTTTAATTTTTTTATAAATAAATTGTAAATAAAATTTTTATTTTCTTATAAATATTGGTTGCTAACTTTTTTTTTTTATTTTGTAGAAAAAGAGGTTAAAGAACAAAAAGAACCAGGGCAAGGAACAACAGTCCTAATCCTAGCCCTTTTATTTATTTATTTATTTATTTTATTTTTAAATTAAATTTAAAAAAAATATATCTACTTAAATCTAATAAAAAATCTTATGACAAGATTAGAAATTCTAACTGTTTAAGCATGCATCATATTATTTTTATTTTTTATTTTTATTTTTTTCTGGTGATTGTTGGAGGTAAGGTAAGCCTTTCAGAATTTAATTAGTTGCATGCATCTAGTTTAAATTGCATAAAACCCTTTGATTGAAATTTTTTATGCATATGCATATTAAACCAAATTAAGGGCAATACCCAATTAAATAAGATAAGGTGGGAATTTGATCACCTTTTCTTAGCCCACAAACAACAAACTAGCATCCTGCATTGACCTAAGCCTTTAATTTTAAGATCAATTAGACATCAGCCCTAGGAACTCGAGCTCAATAGGATAAGAAATCCTAAGAGTTGAACCAGATTAGGATTAGTCAATTTGATCGATGTCTAGAAAAGTGGTTCAGGAACGGCTGGGCCCAAAGGAAGGTGGTTTCTAATTGGTTCCATTCGCTTATCTGGTCAAGCACAATTGGTGTCTAAGGCAAGCAACGAGGGGACTCGCACTGATCTTACACTTATCTGGTCAGTAGATTGGCTAACCTATACTTGAAGGGTTTGAAGATGATCTTAACAGTTAGGAGTTGTCTAGATCTAGGATAATCCTTAGTCAGAATTGATTGACCAACTTGATTGTTAATCAACATCAAACCTAATTAAACCTAATTCTTCTTCTTAGGAACTTTTATTTCTTTCTTATTTTTTTCCCTCTTCAAAAATAAAATAAAATAAAATAAAAAATTAAATTAAAAATTAAATTAAATTAACTAAAAAAATTAAAAATAATAATTAAATTAAATTAAAAATAATAATTAAAATAATTAAAATAATTTAAAAAAATAATTTTTTTAATATAATAAAAATAAAATATATATAATTTTTTTAAAAAAAATCTAAAAAAATTTTGAACCATACGTTAAGGTTGCACTAGTGCACATACTCACTAGGAGTAGTGAGTAGATACCAATCTGATTTAGGAGTAAACCATTGGAAGGTGGTGAAAATCATCCTTAAGTATTTAAGAAATACTAAGGATCAGTGACTAGTTTAGCTCTAATACCATTTGAAGAAAAACTAGGTTTTCCACCATAGGATTGATCTGATCTAATTAGATCTATATAATTATTCTATAAATTATCTAGAATAGAATTTTATATGATATGATCAATTAAAATTTTATTTTTCAGATGTTATATTATATATATTAGATTTGAAAACATGCATATGTAGATTTAAATTTTGATACATGAGATGTATGCAATGTTAGAAATTATGTCCCAAAGTCAATCATCAGCCTATTGATGGTGGTGCTAGTTTATACTTATAAATAATTTATTAAATAAAATATTATTTTGATATTTTCATCACAAAGATTGCATCTTCTAATGAACTTTTTTTATTGTGATGAAATCTTTTGGACTATCTAACTTCGATAAATTAAGGATTTATCAATTAGTTCTTAAACTATTCATGACCATATGATACGTTGTTAATTAGGATGATAACATTTATCGAGTATAGATCGTTGTATACATATAAGTTGGTTGTCCTTTTAACTAAGGAGTGTGAAGACACTGGTATGACATACAGATGAAATGTAAGGGTACATTATCACTGAACGTGACCAACTCTAGGTATTTTGCTATTGAGAATTGCTCTGATGGGATATGGATATAAGTGTCTCTTAGACTTGAGATCACCATGGTGGCTTGCAAGCAACTCAATGTGCTTTGGTGTCGGACTATTTGAATTTCTAATTCAGTGATGAAAGTTTTCTACACATAGTCAAGTACTTGTAAAGTTAGTGAGTGATCAAGATGGGATTGACCAATCCAAGGGTTTGGAGAAAATGCATCACTGTATTTCGATTTAGCAAGATCTTGGCCAAAGTAATCCATGAGATGGATTTGGTATTTTGAAATATAATGTGGATGACCTAATCAAGGTTGATAGTTAAACTCTAAGTCATCCTACGAGCATTAAGGTCAAGGGGATGAATTACATGAAAACTATATCCATATGGGTTTTAAAGAATGTTGCTTCACACATTTGATCTATCCAATCGTCGGATACCATTGCTAGATGGTCACTCCGACTGATACAAAAATTTATTTTGATGTTACCAACTTAGGTTTGAACTTATGAGATCATAAATATAAGAGGTCTCGATTTGATCGGATGGTTTATCAATGATTTAGATTCATTCTGAGATCAAACAATCAATACGATTGATATTTAACCTAGTATAAGTGTTGCAGGAGGATCCATTAGCAATTGGATTGCTAATTAACTTAATTTGATTTGAGCTTGATTGGATCAAGTTCAATTGGTTTATTGGATGAGCCAATTGCTAGGAAGAACAAGTCCTAGTTCAATTATGACTTGTATGCACCCAATCTTTAATTTGATTAGAAATTAAATTTGATTTAATCTAATTTAATTAAGATCTTAGTTGGACTAAGATCTCTTTTAATTAGATTAGATTTATTTTGATTTAATTTAGTTTAAAGATCACTTAGACCAAGTCAAATTAGAAGTCCTAGTGTGATTAGGACTTTTTTCTGAAGGAACTAGATCTAGGATTTCATAGATAGATCTTGAAATTTTTTCAAGATCTTACAGCGAAAGACTTAAATAAATCTAAAATTTATTTAAATAACCATGTAAACACCTAGATCTTAGATCTATTACATGATCAAGGTATGATATTAAATCATAAATTAAAATTAAATAAGAAAGAATAAAGGTTGATCAAATCAACCTAGATCTACACTACATCAAATGCAGGTATGAAGTTTATAGATCAGATCTATTACCTGAGCAAGTTTAGATATTCTAACTTGCTGATCTAGGCTTGAGGATGAAGTCATGAGCTGCACATACATCCGGCCTCTAGGAGTCATTCACACGAGCCTATGATTTCTGATCTGAAATCCGATGCAGGAAATCAGCACAACATGCTAGTACTGTGCTAATCCTTCTTCGACGGTCGATCCAATGCTCCCTTCTTCAAAATTTAGACTCTCTAAAATATGAAAAGGAATATGAGAGTTTGCTGATCTAAGACTCTCTCAAATAAACTCAAAAGAAAGGAGGAGAGATTGAAAATAAAATAGCCCTAGAAGAAGACTCTTCTTCTTCTCTTTTCTCTCACCTAGACACCTAGTTTGGTGCCTATGAAACCCCCACACCCAAGGATCCTCTTCCTCTTATTTTTGCACACCCAAACCTCTCCTAAATCTCTATATTCTATGAAAAAATTAGAATAAAATTCGTTCAATAAATAGGAAAAAAGAAGATTCCAAGTTAGGTCAAATTCCTAGACTAGGAATATCCAAATATGGGAAGTGTTGGGGCGCCCAACTCTTGGACACCTCCTCCATAATTTTTGACGTGGACCAGCAAGGAAGGGTGCACAAAAAAGAAGATTATTTTCATGGAATAAGAGAATAATTAATTAAAAGAGGGGGCGGCACTCAAGGGAAGATGTTTTGGTCAATAAGGATTCTATCTCATAGAATCCTAAGCAAAACCAATTCCTCCTTTGATTTAGTCTTCCACCTAACTTCCAAATTTGACTTGGAGGGAGAGAGGAGGCATGGAAATCAGGAAGAAAGGGATTTTTCATGAAAAATACCTAAAAAATAGGTATGGAGGGCATTGGGACCAGGGTGGCGCAAGGAGATAGGGAGTCCTAGTCATACTAGGACTCCTATTTTGACTTAGTCAAACAAGATCTTTTAACCAAATAAAATTAAGATTAAATTAATCTAATTAAATAAGGTCCTAACTCATTTAAAAACTTAATTAAATTAGATTAAATTAGATTTAATTTTAATTTATTTTTTAATCAAATTAGAAAATTGGGTTAATCCGAGTCCTAGTCAGACTAGGACTAGTTCTTTCTTGCACTTGGCTTATCCAATAAATAAATTGAACTTGATCCAATCAAGCTTAAATCAAATCTAATTAAATTGTATTTAATTAGACTTAATTTTAGCCTATTGGCTGAATCAAATTAAGTCAATTAGCAATCTAATTACTAATTGATCCTCTTGCAATACTTGCACTAGGTTAAACACCAATCGTATTGATTGTTTAACCTTAGAACGATTCTTAATCATTGATCAACCATCCAATCAGATCATAAGATCTAATGTGTGTGACCTCATAGGTCCAAACCTAAGCTGATAGTATAGGAATAAATTTCTATATCAATCGAAGTGACCATCTAACAATGATACCCGACGGTCGGATAGGTCGAAGATGTAGAACACCATCCTTAAAACCCATGGAGATATAGTTTTCATATAATTTATCTCCTTGACCATAATACTCATAGGACATCTCAGAGTTTAACTATCAACTCTGATCAGGTTGTCCACATTGTATTTTAAAATATCAAATCCATCTGATTGATTATCCTGGCCAAGGTTTTGCTATATTGGAATACAATAATACATTCTTCTCCAACTCTTGGAGTGGTTAATTCTATCTTGATCACACTTCGATTTTGCAAGTACTTGACTATGTCTAGAAGTCTTTCGTTGCTGAATTAAAAATTCAGTTAGTCTAGTACCAAAGCATAGTGAGTTGCTTGTAAGTCACTGAGGTGATCTCAGGTCTAAGGGATACTTATACCTATATCCCATCAGAGATATTCTCGACAATAGAATGCTTTAGAGTTTATCACGTTCAATGATGATGTACCCATACATCTCACCTGTATGCCATACCAGTGTCTCTACATACCTTGGTTAAGAGGACAACCAACCTATGTGGCATATAGCGACCTATGCTCGATAGACGCTATCATCCTAATTAACAGCCTATTATTTGGTCATAAATAAATTTAAGAACTAATCGATAAATCCTCTCTTTATCAAAACTAAATAGTCCTAAGAACTTCATCACAACAATGGAGTTCATTAGAAGATGTAAACTTGTGATGAAAAAAGATGTCAAAATATTTTTTATTAATTAATAAATTAATTATAATATCTCAACCGTCAACAGGCTGACGATTGGCTTTGGGACATAATTTCCAACACTTTTCTTGCACTATATATGTCTCCACATCCACCCTCCATGCCATTCATTATTTTTGTGCATGAATTTTGTTGGGTTTGATCAACATAGCGGATGCAATTGATTTAAAAAATTTAGGTCTATCAAACCCTAAACCCTAGGACCGACCTTGATAATTTACAATCACATACATGTATATAATATAAGATGAAGGAACATATTCTTATATATCTAATTTGGTGATGATATATTTCCATGAGATGCCCACGTGTTTGCCCTCCAGTAATAATCCACACAAGAATTAAATTCAAGAATAATTTCTATCGAAGCCTTGCTTGCTAAATTCTGAACAAGAATTCCTTGGCCTTCCTTCTTCCTTCTTCTTCCTAATTTAATCTTCCTATTTTTCTCTCTTAGCTTTCTTAAATAATCTTTCTAACTCTTGTCTTAATTAAAACTCCTTGTATTGGTTAAGACCTTGTCTAAAGAACGACTCCTTGTCTTACCAATATCTTGTCTAAAAGAAAGGGAGGAAGAATCTTAAGACATGCCACTAAATTGGAATGCCTGACACTTTCCATCCATATCCTATTTATAGATCCAAATGAGATGCTAATAGTATCCATTTCCAAGCACTTATCAGTCATTTAAAAGTCTTATCAAGGGGCCAGATAAGTCCCTTAATGCAGAAGGAGTCTTGGAGGCATGTAAAAACTGATTTCTGCCTTCGGAATGTTGCATATACGTCATTCCCACATTAATTCTGAATTTTATCTGATTTATTTCAAACTTTATTTTGAAAACCCTTCTTTTATGGCATGGATAAGAAAGAGAGAGTTCTAGAGTAGGCACCTACTAGAGTGCCTTCAAGCAGAAGGACTCTTAGGTGCCAATAATCTAAGCTACGCGACTCTTCACGTAGTTTTTCGGAGAGAAAGACTTCCTGTGCCTAATATTTTTGACCAAGTCAAATATTGTAGGCACCTAAGAGAGAGAGCCTCTGGGGACTTTTACCTGGTCAAAGACCCTTGGCAGAAGGACTCTTGGTCCTCTTGTGCGGCACATAAAATCTCATGCCACCCATTTGTGCGCCAACTCTGGGAAGGAGTTCTAGGTGCCTTGGACTCTTCCAAGATGAGTCCAAATTAAATCTAGATAATGCAAAGTGGCAAATATCTGATGGCAAACCTTTTTGACTTAACCAAAATTATGATTAAAATAAAAATTGGTTAGCCAAAAGTGTAAGGATTTGAGCCAAAATTGATTTAGCAAGGAATTATGTTAGCCAACATGTGCTAGCATGCCAGTTAGCTAACTAATTAGGATCCAATGATCCTAAAATTAATTTTTGATCAATTTCTTTATGTGTGACCCATTGAGCTCCACATCTACCCAATAGTAGGTTTGGGTGTATTTCAATCTAATCCAATTATACTCAATCTCAATCGATTAGGGTTAATGCCAATCCGATTTCATCAATTAGAAGCACCATCTAATTGAAGATCCAATTAATCTCATTAGTTCGATCGAAATCCACAAGTCAAAATTAATATCTAGCAACATATCATGACTATCCAGAAGATGTGAAATTTGATAGAAATACCAAATATACCCTTCAGTGGTAAGTACCTATGCAATTTAATCCCTTGATCATTCTGCATTTCGAATATGTTTATGAGCATGGATAAATGTCAAACTCAAACACATATCCATATCAATTCTCTATCAATTAATAATAACTCTAATGAATGATTAGAAGTCCTATCTAATCTTCATTCTACTCTGGCCAAAGTCTTATTGAGTTATCAATAGATGAGAATATATAGGATGTCATCTCCTCTTACTAGGAGTGATCGATCCCTTGTTGACCTACTCACAACCTTCATACACACTTGACTATATTTAGAACACTCCGTTCATAACTTAATATCATGATTGAGTATGAACCAAAAATATGGGCTTATATGCATAAGGTACCATGATGATCTCAGGTCTAAGGATTACTCGCATAACTTCCACTTAGAGAACTATCTTTTAACATACATGTAAAGTTTCATAAGTTGTTCCCTTTAACGAGTCAATTCAGTGAACTCATGCTTCGATGAGCACCCACATCTTTGTATTAGTGTTCCCTACACAAGTGGCTTGTGAGATTCGCTACCATCTCCATCAAGCATACATAGGATATGCTAGTCTATCCAGAACATTGATCCTCGACTCAATGTTCCTATGACTAGGAATATTCAAGATTAGAATTTTAGGATTTTAGATCTCACAGGCATGACTCATTCATGTCTCCTAAAATTATTGTCATAATCTTTGGGATTCATCATAATCTATAAATATAAAAGATGCAATTGGAATGATGAATCAAATGCCTTAATTTATTAATATCAGAATAAATATCATTACATGAGTTGGAGATTTATATAGAAAAGTTCTATCACATCAACCATGTAATTAGCTTGTAGGACACTTATTCTTTCAATCACCCACTTGCACTAAAGCCAATCATCCTTATATCTCAAGCCTATACAATTGAGATGGTGATCAAACAGTTGCTGTGGTAAGAACTTAGTGAATGGGTCTGCTATATTGTTCTTGGTATTCACTCGTTCTAATACAGCATCTTGCCTTTCAACAGTTTTCTGAATGAGATGATACCGTCTAAGGATGTGCTTTGATCTATGGTGAGACCTTGGTTCCTTGGCTTGGATCACTGCACTAGTATTGTCACATTATAGTGGTACTAGTCATTCTATCTTAGGAACCACTCCCAGATCATCGATGAATTTCTTCATCTAGACAGCTTCCTTCGTAGCTTCACTAGTAGTAATATATTCTGCCTCTATTGTTGAGTTAGCTACAGTCTATTGTTTTGAACTTTTCCAACTCACCGCACCTCTATTCAAAGTAAACATATATTCTGATATTGATTTGCTATCATTCATATTTGACTAAAAATTAGAATCAATATAACCTTCTAATTTCAACTCTGACCCTCCATAAATTAGAAAAACATTTTTAGTTCTTCTTAGATACTTAAGAATGTTTTTCACAGCTTTTCAATGATCCTCTCCTAGATCAGCCTGATATCTACTGACTATGCCTAAAGCATAAGCCACATCAGGTTTGGTACATAACATGGCATATATAATAGATCCTACTACCAAAATATAAAGGATCGATTTCATTCTTTCTCTTTCTTTCGATGTTTTGGGAGACATCTTCTTAGAGAAACGTATGCCTTGACTTATGAGCAAGTAACCTCTTTTACTTTCCTCCATGTTGAATCTCTTCAATACTAAGTCAATGTACCTAGATTGGGACAAGCCTAGCATCCTATTAAATCTATCTCTATAGATCTTTATTCCAATAATGTAGGATGCTTCATCCAAATCTTTCATGGAAAACTTATTTTACAGTCAAGTCTTAACTAACTGGAGCATTGGGATATCATTCCCAATAAGTAATATGTCATCGATATATAAAACTAAGAAGACTGTGGCACTTCCACTAGCCTTATATATACATGGTTCATCTATATTTTTTATGAAGCCAAACTCTTTGACTATCATATCAAATCGGATGTTCCAACTCCTCGAAGCCTGTTTTAATCCATAAATGGATCTTTTAAGTCTGCATACTTAATTTGGTCTCGCACTAGAGATGAAGCCTTCTAGCTGAGTCATATAGACCTCTTCCTCAAGATTATCTTTAAGGAAAGCGATCTTGACATCCATTTGCTAGATTTCATAATCATAGTATGCTACTATAGCAAGTAAAATCCATATAGACTTTAGCATAGCCATTGATGAAAAGTTTCATTATAATCAATTTCTTGTTTCTATCTAAAATCTTTTGCCACTAACCTAGCCTTGTAGGTTTCAATTTGGCCATCTGTTCTGATCTTCTTCTTGAAGACCCACTTGCACACTATAGGACTAACATCCTCTAGTGCATCAACTAAAGTCCAAACTTGGTTGGAATACATAGAGTCCATTTTAGATTTCATTGCTTCTAACTACTTGTCAGAGTTTTTACTCATGATGGCTTTAGAATAGGTCAATGGATCATCATCTTGACTGATATTTGTCTCATTATCATTCTCTATGATGAAACCATATTTTAGAGGTGCATGTTGCACTCTCTCTATCCTACGGGAGGAGGTATATATTATGGTTGTACCTCATCTTTGGGTACTTTTGGTTGAGTATTTTCATTTGACATTTTTAGAACAGTTTATGGGTCCTAAACTTTCTTAAGTTCAATATTTCTTCCACTGCCCCTTTCTTGGATGAATTTCTTTTTCAAGAATATGGCATGCCTACTAATAATTATATTTTGTTCAGTAGGATGGCAGAAATAATATCCTTTAGTTTTCTTAGGATATTCTGCAAATAAATATTTATCTAACCTTGCACTTAGCTTATGTCCAAAATTATTCTTGACATAAGCAGGACAGCCCCATATCTTAAGATGTTTAAGATTAGGCTTCTTTCCATTACATAATTCATATGGAGTGCTAGGAATAGACTTAGAAGGTATCCTATTAAGAATATATGCAGCAGTTTCTAGGGTATTGCCCCAGAAGGATATTGAAAGATTGGCATAGTACATCATGGACCATACCATTTTTATAAGGATACGATTTCTCCTTTCCACTGCACCATTTAATTATGGTGTATAAGGAGGTGTCCATTCAGAGAGAATTTTTTTTTCTTAAGATGATTAAGAAAATCACTAGATAAGTATTCACCATCTCGATCAGATCGAATACTTCTTTTAGTTTGATTTTCGACCATCTTCTGATATTTCTTAAACTTATCAAAAGTCTTGAACTTATGTTTCATAAGATACACATATCCATATCTTGATAAGTCATCAATAAATATGATGAAATAGAAATATCTCCTTCTAGCTTGAGTTATCATTGGCCCATATACATCTGAATATACTAAGGCTAATAACTTATTTGCTCTTTCTCCATGTCCTAAAAATGGAGACTTGATCATTTTCCCTATGAGGCAAGATTCACAAATCCCATATGATTCATAATCATAGGGTTCAAAGAATTTCTCTTTGTATAACTTATTTATTCTTGACTCACTAATAGGATTGAGATGGCAATGCTAGAGAAATGACATATTAATGTCTTCTCTCTTTCTTTTCATATTTTTATGTATTGGTGTAGAATTTGATTGACGTCGGATCGAGCTGGAGTGGAGGAGGAAGAGATCACCATCGGTGATCTATAAAATAAAGTTCTATTCGGAGTCGATGGTGGTAGCTCTGACAGGATCCTCTGATGATCAAGTCAGTTCTTCTGGCCAACAGAAATGGAGTGCATAGATAATAATTTAGCGATCGATTTTGCAATCAAAAATTTTTGATCGCAAAAAGGCTGGTTAGAAATATTTTTTGATCACAAAATCTAGCGATCGATTTACCAATCAAAAAAATATTAAAATTAAAAAAATTAAAAACTTATGATCGATTTTTCAATCAAAAAATTGGTTGCTAATTTTTAAAAAAATATAAAATAATAAATAATCTAATTTCTAAAAATTAAAAATTTATAAAAAATGGTTTCTAATTTCTAAAAAGAAAATTTTATAATTTTTTAATTTTAAATTGATCAAAAATTTGATCATAAATTTTTTAAAAAATATTTTTTTTTAAAAAATCAATCATAAAATCGATCACTAAATTAATTAAAAATATTAAACTAAAAATTTAAATAAGAATCAATCAAAAATTTAGTTGTAAATTTTTTGAAAAATATATTTTTTTAAAAAATTGGTCACAAAATCGATCGCTAAATTAATTAAAAAAATATTAAACTAAAAATTTAAATAAGAATTGATTGAAAATTCAACATAAATTTTCTAAAAAATATATTTTTTAAAAAATTGATGGCTAAATTAATAAAAAAATATTAAACTAAAAATTTAAATAAGAATCGATCAAAAATTTGATCATAAATTTTTTGAAAAATATTTTTTAAAAAAATCAATCATAAAATAGATTGCTAAATTAATGAAAAAATATTAAACTAAAAATTTAAATAAGAATCAATCAAAAATTTGATAATAAATTTTTTAAAAAATAATTTTTTTAAAAAAATGAGTTGTAAAATCATTCACTAAATTAATGAAAAATATTAAACTAAAAATTTAAATAATAATCGATTAAAAATTTGATCATAATTTTTTTGAAAAATATTTTTTTAAAAAAATGATCACAAAATTGATTGCTAAATTAATAAAAAAATATTAAACTAAAAATTTAAATAATAATCGATTAGAAATTTGGAAGCAAATTTTTTAAAAAATATTTTTCTAAAAAATTGGTTGCAAAATCGATTGCTAATTAATGAAAAAATATTAAACTAAAAATTTAAATAAAAATCAATCAAAAATTTGATCGTAAATTTTTTGAAAAATATTTTTTAAAGAATGGATCACAAAATCGATCATTAATTATTTTATATTTTAAATTTATATTATTTTTATTTTTTATAAAATAATAAATTATTAATATTTTAAAATAATTTTTTAATAATTTTTTTATTACTTTTTTTCATCCTCCTCCTATGCATCTTCAGTGGAATCCTCCCTCGTCACCCTCATCTGCTAGTGTTGCCACCCTTTGATCCCTCGCACCCCACCCCCTGGCCACCTGCCGGCCGCCTATGTTGTCCCTGGGCACCCGCACCGCCCTCGGCCGCTCGCCCTACCCCCCGGCCACATGCACCGCCTATGCTGCCCCTCGACTGCCCGCGTTGCCCCTAGGCTGCTCGCATCGCTCGCGCTTCCCCTTGGCCACCCACACTGCCCCTCGACCACCCACCCTACCCTCGGCCACCCGCACCACTCGCGCTGCCCCCTAGCCACCCACACCGCCCCCTAGTCACCCACCTTGCCCCTGGCCACCCGCACCGCCCGTGCTGCCCCCTGGCCACCTGCACCACCCCCTGACCGCTGCTCCACACCTCCGACACCGCACCCCTTCTGACCGCTACTCCGCACCTTTGGCATCGTCTGCTAATCCCCCAACTGTCGTGCCACCCCCGTTCCCCTGATTGCCGCACCACTCGTAGGTGGTGGCAAAGAGAAGGGGAAGGAGGGCCATCGCGGGCGGGCCGACGAGGGGAGGCCGAAGGGAAGGGGGCATCGTAGGCCAGGGAGGGGAGGGGGTTCGTTGCGGTGGGTCGGCGAGGGGAGGCCATTATGGATGGTCACCAGAGAGGGGAAGGGGGGTAGTCGCGATGGATCGACGAGGGAAGGCCATTGTGGTGGGTCGGCGAGGGGAGGCCGTCGCGGGCGATTTTCGAGGAGGGGAGGGGGGTCCATCATGGGCGATCATTGGGGAGGGGAAGATGGGGGTCGGGGGTGGCTAGGATAGGGTTGGGGGTGGGGCGCCGAGCTTATAAAGTTTTTTTTTATAAAATAACTAGGTAAATCACCAAAAAAAGGGCGCCAATTAAATTTTTTTAAAATTTAAATTTATGATCGATTTTTTGGTTGTAAAAAATTTAAAAAAATTATGATCAAAAAATCAATCCAAAAATCCAAAAATTATTTTTAAAATTTAAAATAATTTGAAAATTTTTTTAATTGATTTTTTTATCAAAAAATTAATTTTTTTGATCTAATTTTTGGTCATAAATTTTTTGATCGAGAAATCGATTGAAAAATTCTAATTTTTTTTAAATTTAAAATAATTTGAGAATTTTTTGATCAATATTTTGGTCATAAATGTATTTTATAGTCAAATATAATTTTTTCTATTTTTCTTTGAATATGGTATAATTTTACAATTTAAAGCTTATCTTCATCGTTCATTATCTAAATAATTATCATTAGATTTTATGATTATCATCATACAAATGATTAAAGTACTAGTAAAGATCATTTATCTAAAAAATTATCTTACAATCAGATATCATTTAGCCTTTTAATCACTCATTTTTTATTTAACGATCCAAATCATCCTATGCTAAATTGATCATGATAATGATGTTCGATTGAAGTAAAATTTTGATAGTATGATATAAATATCATCAAGATCATCGTTGCAAGTTTTTAAATTCATCGGTGGTCTCTATCTATCAGATCATCATACGGTCATTCGTATTTATCGAAATTAAATTTTATTGATCGACATAGATAGGGCTATCGGATCGAGTTAGTCTTTTATGATGATACAATAATAATAATTATTTGGATAATGAATGGTGAAGACGTGCTTTAAATTTTAAAATTATATTATTTTTAAAAAAATAAAAAAAATTATATTTGGTTGCAAAATATATTTATGATCGAAAATTCATTCAAAAAAAATTAATTTTCCAACCAAAAAATTGGTCACTAAATTTTTAAATTATTTTAAATTTAAAAAATAATTTAAAGATCTTTTGATTAAAAAATTTACAACCAAAAATTTCATCAAAAAAATTAATTTTTACACCAAAAAATTGGTCAAAAAATTTTTCAAATTATTTTAAATTAAAAAAATAATTTTAGGATTTTTCAATCAAAAATCGATCAAAAATTTTTTAAATTATTTTAAATTTTAAAAAAATTAATTTTAGGATTTTCCAATCAATTATTTGGTTAAAAAATCTATGATCAAAAATTCAATCAAAAAATTTTTCAAATTATTTTAAATTTTTAAAAATAATTTTTGGATTTTCAATCAATTTTTTGGTCAAGAAATTTATGATAAAAAATTTGATCAAAGAAAATTAATTTTTTTATCAAAAAATTGATCAAATTTTTTTAAATTATTTTAAATTTAAAAAAAATAATTTTAGAATTTTTTGATAGATTTTTTGATAAAAAAATTGGTGATCAAAAATTTGATTGGAAAAAATTAATTTTTTGATTAAAAAATCATCCAAAATTTAAAAAAATAATTTTAAGATTTTTTGATCAATTTTTTGATTTAAAAATTTATGATAAAAAAATTGATTGAAAGAAAATAATTTTTTGATTGAAAAATTAATTAAAAAATTTTTAAATTATTTTAAATTAAAAAAATTTAGGATTTTCCAACCAATTTTTTGATCAAAAAATATATGATAAAAAATTTGGTCAAAAAATTGGTTGTAAAATTTTATAAAATTATTATTTTATTAAGTTATTTTTATATTCAAATTTTTGATTGTAAAATTGATCATAAAAATTTTGGTTGGAAAATTGATCGTAAAATTGGATGCAAATTTCAATCAAAAAATTTGATCGTAAAATCAATCATAAAATCACGATTTTCTTGTAGTGCAATATGAAAGAAGCATCCATACTTTCATGTTACCTCTGTAACTCATTATTCATGGAGGCCATCATGATACACTTGACAGTTTTACTATCATTTTACCATATCTTGTAGGTGGACTTATCCTCCTCTGAAGCATCTTTACCGATCGATTCTGGGTCAAGTGTATCCAGAATATATGACAGCTTCTCTTACGCAAGCACTATGCACCTCAACCAGTCTATGTAATTTGGATCAGTCAATTTATTTGTATTAAGTATGCATCGTAATGAGAGTGAAGAAACTATTTATGTAGATATTTAATCTAGATGAAATAAGAACCACTAATATAAGCAGACTACTCAAAATGACATGTATAACTAGATGAGGTCTTTTATTCTAGTTATTACTTTCACTATTTTATTATATACCATAGCTCTCCCTATGGTATATAAGAAAATCCTAATCCAGCTTCTTAGTAGGGTTGAGATCCTTATCCCTTAAGGAAGTCTTGTGAATAGCACAATAAACTTCAATAAGTTCAAAGGTAGAAAAGCCTATCCAATTGCATCTCCATGCAACTCTCAACATAACCTGCCTCTAAAATATATATAGTCTTGTGGATAGCACAACAAACTATAATGTTTTAGTTAAGTTAAACCCTTCATTTTTCATATAGTCATATTTGAAATTAATATTGCTCTTATGGATGGCACAACAAAGTAATAATAAATCAAATATACTAT
The DNA here is from genome assembly GCA_006176705.1 of Cocos nucifera. Lineage (NCBI taxonomy): Eukaryota > Viridiplantae > Streptophyta > Magnoliopsida > Arecales > Arecaceae > Cocos > Cocos nucifera. Next base: position 75,453 of record QRFJ01004430.1, read on the forward strand.
AAGCATTTTAAAATGCATTAAGATATTATTATATCAGTCTCCATGGTAGGTCTTATGGATAGCACAACAAACTTACTATTGTTCGTAAAATAATAAGCATCTTAGCAAGAAGGAAGGCATTTTTGTAGTGTCTTTGATTAATATATATTTCTAATTCAAGATTTCAATTGAATCGAATTGGCCAGATAAGTAGAAGAGAGGTGGGAGGCTCTCCATTCTTGCCTTAGACACTAATTAAAATTGCCAGATAAGAAACAGATCCAATTACTAAACTACGTTCTTTTTACCTTCCTAGAACCACTTTTCTAGACACCAATTAACCAATTTCTATCAAGAATGGATTTTCTTTTTAATCTTACAATACTATGACTTAATATAATTTTTAAGAGGATTTTAAAAATCTCATGCACATCCTAAAAATCTTTAATAAATGAATTTATATGTTGTGCTATATGAAACATATGTAATATTCATCATTCTAGGACAACCTTTTAGCATAACGAGTATGTGCCGATATGTTAGGATAACCTTATAATCAGAATGATGAATTAGTACATTCTGTATCATAACATCTAATTTAAGACATTACAAAAGATACATAATTAAAATTACAATAATTGAAAACATGATCATTTAACACGACATGTTACATTAACATGATCATCAAACATATAATATATGTACCAATCATATCATGCTTTAAATCATTATTAAAAGCATTTATGCATATGATTGAATCATACAAGGTGGGCTCTGATACCATTATTGGGTTTGATAGACATAGCGGAAACAATTGATTTAAAAAATTTAGGTCTATCAAACCCTAAACCCCAGGACTGACCTTGATAATTTATAATGTATATAATATAAGATAAAGGAACATACTCTTATATATCTGATTTGGTGATGATATATTTCCATAAGGCACTCACGTGTTCACCCTCCAATAATAATCCACATAAAAATTAAATTCAAGAATCATTCCTATCGAAGCCTTGCTTGCTGAATTCTGAACAAAAATTTGTTGGCCTTCCTTCTCCCTTCTTCTCCCTAATTTAATCTTCCTATTATTCTCTCTTAGCTCTCTTAAATAATCTTCCTAACCCTTATCTTAATTAAGACTTCTTGTATTGATTAAGATCTTGTCTAAAGGAAGACTCCTTGTCTTACCAATATTTTATCTAAAAGAAAGAGAGGAAGAATCTTAAGACAAGTCACTAAATTGGAATGCCCGACACCTTTCATCCATATCCTATTTATAGATCTAGATAAGGCACCAATAGCACCCATTCTTAAGCACTTATCAGCCATTTAAAAGTTTTATCAAGGGGCTAGATAAGTTCTTTAATGTAGAAGGAGTCTTAGAGGCACGTAAAAACTAATTTCTACCTCCGAAATGTTGCATATACATCATTCCCACATTAATTCTGAATTTTATCTAATTTATTCTAAAATTTATTTTAAAAATCCTTTTGTTATGGCATGGATAAGGGAGAGAGAATACCAGAGTAGGCACCTACTCTGGGACTCTTAGGTGCCAATAATCTAAGCTATGCGACTATTCGCATAGTTTTTTCAGGAGAAAGACTTCTTACGCCCAATATTTTTGACCAAGTCAAATATTGTAGATGCCTAAGAGAGAGAGCCTCTGCGAACTTTTACCTGGTCAAAACCCTTGGCAGAAGGACTCTTGGTCCTTTTGTGCACCACATAAAATCTCATGCCACCCATTTGTGCGCCAACTCTAGGGAGGAGTTCTAGGTGCCTTGGACTCTTCCAAGATGAGTCCAAATTAAATCTAGATAATGCCAAGTGGAAAATATCTGATAGCCAATCCTTTTGACTTAACCAAAATTTAGATTAAAATAAAAATTAGTTAGCCAAAAGTGTAAGAATTTGAGCCAAAACTGATTTAGCAAGGAACTAGGTTAGCCAATATGTGCTAGCATGCCAATTAGCTAACTAATTAGGATCTAATGATTCTAAAATTAATTCTTGATTAATTTCTTTATGTGTGTGATCCATTAGACTCCACATCTAGCCAGTAGTAGATCCAGGTGCATTTTAATTTAATCCGATTGGACTCAATCTTAATTGATTAGGATTAATGCCAACCTGATTTCATCAATTAGAAGCACTATCTAACTAAAGATGGAATTAATTTCATTAATTCGATCAAAACCAACAAGTCAAGATTGATGTCTGGCAATGTATCATGACTAACTAAAAGATATAGAATTTGATGAAAATACCAAATATATCCTTCAATGGTAAGTACCCATGCAATTTAATCCCTCAATCATCCTGCATCCCGAATATATTTATGAGCATGGATAAATATCAAACTCAAACACATATCTATATCAATTCTCTATCAATTAATGATAACTCTAATGAATGATTATAAGCCCTATCTAATAATCTTCATTATGCTCTGGCTAAAGTCTTACTGAGTTATCAATGGATGAGAATACATAGGATATCATCTCCTCTTATTAGGAGTGATCAATCCCTTGTTGACCTACTCACAACCTTCATACATACTTGACCATATGCAGAATACTCCGTTCATGACTTAATATCATGATTGAGTATGAACCAAAAATATGGGCTTATGTGCATAAGGTGCCGTGGTGATCTCAGATCTAAGGATCACTTGCACAACTCCCACTTAGAGAACCATCTTTTGACATACATATAAGGTTCCATAAGATGTTTCCTTTAGCGAGCCAATTCAGTGAACTCATACTTTGATGGGCATCCACATTCTTGTATTAGTGTCCTCTATAGAAGTGGCTTGTAAGATCCGTTATCCTCTCTATCAAGCATATATGGGATATGCTAGTCTATCCAGAATATTGATCCCCGACTCAATATTCCTACGACTATGAATATTCAAGATTAGGATTTTAGATCTCACAAGCATGACTCATTCATATCTCCTAAAACCATTATCCTAATCTTTGGGATTCATCACAATCTATAAATATAAAAGATGCAACTGGAATGATGAATCAAATGCCTCAATTTATTAATATCAGAATAAATGTCATGAGTTGGAGATTTATACACAAAAGTCTCATCACATCAACCATGTGATTGGCTGGTATGACACTTATTCTTTCAAACTCTCCATGCCCAAAAGAGTCCATGAGCGCCCCAACTCTCTCTCTTTCTTTCTTACATGAAAAATTCTATGTGGACCAAGTCAAAGGAAGGAATTAATTTTGATTTCAAATTCTATGTGATAGAGTTTTATGAAGTCAAAACTCCTCCCTTTTTGCACCGATCCTATCCAGATTTTTTATAGGATTTTCATGAATTTTATGGATGTTTTTGTACACCAATTCCTAGTGGTCCATTGTAGAAAAGAAGGAGAGGGCGCCCAATTATTACACTTTTTTGGACAACTCTAGCTACGAATTTGACCTAGGCAAAGAGTCTATCCTAGCACTCTATAAAAAGGGTCTTTGGGCTTGATTTTTTTAGAGATTATTGATCTAAGAGAGAGCTATTGGGGCGTGGGAAGAGCTGGGCATAAAGACCTTAGGGCATGGGATTTTGTGGAGACATAATCTCTTGTGTTTTGGTGAGAGAAACAAGAAAGAAGAAAGGGTTCTTCTTCTAGGGTTTTGTTGATCTTTCTCTTCTTCTTATTTTTTGAGTTTTAGAGGAGTGTTACTCTTTCTAAATCCTCTTTCTCATCTTCTAATTATTGGAGGATCCAAGATTTGAAGAAAGAGGTTCCAGATCAGCTATCGAAGAAGGATCAGCATAGTACTAGCATGCTGTGCTAATTTCTTGCCATTGGACTTTAGATCGATGATCGAAGCCTTGTGTGGACATCTTATAGAGGCCGAACATGTGTGTGCCTTAGAGCAATGATCTTAGCCTCGGATCAGTGAGTTAATCTTGCAAAGATAAAGTTGATACGATCTTCCTTATGTATCTAGATCAGATCTATAATTACGTGGATGTTGATATGATCAACATCACCTTTTGATTATTTTTATTTTTAGATTTAATAGCATGATTAAATCATGTGATAAGATCCTAAATCTAGGGCTATTTCATGTATTTTAAATAAATTAATATGATTAATTTATTGCTTCTGTTGTCTGATTTTTGAAAATGATTCAAAATCGATCCCTAAAATCCTAGATCATTTCCTTCAATTGATATCAGAGCATAGATTCTTTATTACATGATTTATGATACATATTTAGATTACTTTTTAGATTAAATCTAAATTATAATCTATGATTTTAATCTAAAATTTAAAAAATAGATTGTACGAACTGATTTATAAGATTATCTTACTATAAGGTTTATCCCGTATAGTGAAAAGGTTGTTCTAGTATATGCTGATCTAAAATCCTAATCATAAAATTTTAGATTAGATCTAAAAAAATTTATTATTTGATTAAAAATATTTTAATTTAATTTTTAATTATTATAAATATATTATATTTGATCTAAGATGATTTATGATAGATTAGTATTGAAATTATTTCAATCTTGAATTACATGAATATGTTTAGATTAGATCTAAAGTAGATTCATGTTTTTTTACTATTTGCATATTGATTATGAATCAAGCATGCAATTGGCTGGTAGAACCATATTGTAAAAATATTTTATGAACATAAAAATTATTTTTGAAATGCCAAACCTCAACCCTCAGCCTAAAATTTAATTAAGAATTAAGAAGTTATTTATTTAGGATCTAGGATTGTGAATTGAAGATCCTAAGACACAAATTATAATACTTGGGTTAATGGGTTAGTGAAAATTAGGTCCATTAATTAGGTTAGACCTAAAGTTAGATTAAAGAATGGACTTAATTAAAGAATTGACTAAATCTAATCAATAGTTGTTATAAATTAGATCAAGCATTCTCTAGATCAATTATAATAGTTGTAGTTGGTCAAGTCTATGTCTTTAATAAGAACCAAGATGGACTTGATTCTTGGCTACGTGGTCTAGCATGAATTGTTAGGTTGATTTAATTAAAAATAATTAATCAGTTGGTGTCTAAGATAAGTCTGATAATCTAGATCGATGGTTTTTAATTGGCAGCCCGCTTACCTAGCCATTTCTGATGGTATCTAAGGCAAGCTTTGGCAGACCCTCTCACCGAACTCATTTACCTAGCCTTCTTGATGAAATTATATTTTGATCAGATTACTTGATAATTTGAGCTGACCCATGTCAGCTAGGTAAATCAGTGTGACTGATTTAGATACTCCTAGACCAGATTATCAATGGTCTTCCTTAATCTGACTTGGTGAAATTAGTGAGAGGATCATAATTAGCTAGTTTCTCTGACTCTCTCCAAATTAAATCAATGAAATGATCTAAAATTATTAGATCCTTAAAAATAAAATAGTTATGGTGATAACTAGATCATAGCCTCCCATTAAGTGGGTCATAATAAGTCCGTTAGTTGGATAATCATTAGAGACCTAAAGGCCTGGTGCTTATCGGCTAATGGAATTGTCATTCATAATATGATTTCTTGGCTGCATCTCTCAGAATGGTGGTTAGATTGATCAACCAAAGTTGGACTTAATCACTTATTGATTAGATGGACCAAGTATGATCATGTTAATGGTTGGACCAAATCAGATCTTTTCAGTGGAGGCCAAAGCCTACTGATTAGGGACTAGGGTAAAATTAAAATACTAAAAATTATTTAAAAAAATAATTGATTATGAACCTACTTTTAGATGTATATGGGTTAACCAACCAAAGTTGGGCTTGTGTATAGTCTATGTGGATTCTAGTACCCACTAAGAAATTAGGATAATTTCTCAAATTGGAGATAGCTCGAATTGGAGGTAGAGGATATCAATTTGAATAAAATAGTGAAAGAATCTTTTGATTAAAATCCAAATCTTTAGATTTAATAAATCATTTACTAATTAGATTTTGGTTTTTCTTTGTGCAGTTATGGCTAGTTCCCTTTTGCTCCGATCATTATGGGATAATGACGAGCTGGTGGGATCCAACTTTGGTAGCTAATATCGTAAGTTGAAGATTGTTCTAGAGTATGAATTGATCTTGTACATCTTGACAGATCTGGCACCTGAGGAGCCAGCTGTAAATGCATATGGGTCAGTTAGAGATACTTACCAAAAGTGGCTCAATGATCGAACCATAGTGCACTATATTATGCTAGCGGTTATGAGCAACGAGTTTAGTTACAGGTTCGAGACAACTCAGCCAAAAGACATGCTTCAAGTGTTGAAGTTTTTTGGCACACCTAATGACGTTGAGAGACACAAGACTAGTTATGCTATCTTCAATGCCAAGATGAGGGATGGAGCTTCAGTCACTGATCATGTACTATACATGATCGAGCTAATGGAGCATTTGAGCAAGCTCAGCTTTTTCTTGCGTGAGCAGCTAGGAAAAGATGCAATACTAAACTCACTGCCCAAGTCTTATGTCCTATTCCTTACTCATTACAGAATGACAAAGCTTGAAGTTAACTACCATGGCTTATTTCAGAATTTTAAGAAAGATCACTAGCTCTACAAGGAGTCAGTGAACTTAGTGAGAGGTTCATCTTTTGGCTCTCAACCCTTTAAGAAAGAGAAGAAGAATAAGAAGAAGAAGTCCAAAAAGATGCAAGTTTAGGCTGGGACATCTGTTCAGGGCTAGACCAAGAAACAAAAGTTCGATAAGAGTCAAGTGGAGTGCTTTTCTTGCAAAAAGTGGGGGCACTAGAAGAGAAACTTTTCTCAGTATATTGTCTTCTTGGATCCAAATAGGTCGAGAAAGAAGCAAATTATTGCTAGGCAAGGTATTTATATGATAACTCCTTGCAATTTTTCTATTTGTGATATAACTGGCTGGATATTGGATATCGATAGCTCTTACCATATTTGTAATTCATTGCAGGAATTGTAGGTCAGTAGGAGATTCGAGCAAGGTGAGAGGTTCCTGAATGTTGGAGATGGAAGATCAGTTCTAGTTCTAGCATTAGAAATCTTGAAACTTGTATTTGAATTTTAATCATTGTTCTTAGTGATTGTCACTTTTGTCCTAGTTTCTTTTTGAATATTATCTCTATTAGCCTTTTGGTCAAAAATAATTATGAGATTTTAATAAAAAAAAAAATTGTAATGTCATTTTGAATCATGTTACTATATTTTTTGGACATTTGAATAATGGGATATACATGTTATTATAACCTGTTAATATAGTTTACTCCACTAGTAAGTATCCTAAATTAGATAATGTGTTTGATATCTACTTATGGTATTGTAGGCTAGGTCACATTAATAAGAATAGGATAAATAGATTGACTCAAGAAAAAATTCTCGAAGTCAGTGATTGTGAATCATCTCCAACTTGTGAGTCTTATCTTCTTGAAAAAATGACCAAGTCATCTTTTACTAGAAAAGATGAGGGAGCCACTGAGCTCTTAGATCTAGTACATACTGATGTATGTGGGACTATGAACATAAGTACTAGAAGTGGATATTTTTGCTTCATCACTTTCATAGATGATCTATCTAGATATGGATATGTCTATCTAATGAAACATAAGTTGGATTCATTTAAAATGTTCAAACAATTCTGAAATAAAGTACAAAATAAACTAAAAAAATTATTAAAATTCTTCAATCTAACCAAGGAAGTGAATACCTTTTTGATGAGTTTCTCACATATTTAGAAGAGAATGAAATTTTCTCCCAATGGACTCCTTCGAAAACACCATAGCATAATGGTGTGTCTGAAAGGAGAAATCAGTCTATCTATTAGACATGGTCCAATCCATGATGGATTTTGCCAACTTACCGATATCCTTCTAAGGATATGCACTCGAATCAGCTTGCTATCTGTTAAATAGAATTTCAAGTAAGTCTGTAATTAAAACTCCATATGAGATATGGATAGGCATAAGCCAGTACTTTCACACCTCAGGGTCTGGGGGTGCTCAGCTTATGTCAAACGGTTAATCATAGATAAACTTGGACCTAGGTTTGATAAGTGCACATTCATAGGATACTCTAAAGAAACTAAAGAGTATATTTTCTACCGTGCTGATAAATAAAAGGTATTCGTCAGCCTTAAGGCAATCTTTTTGGAAAAAAAGTTCCTTGTTGAAGAAACTGTTGTCTCTAAGGTTGAACTTGAGGAAGTTCAATAGATAGAAAAGTCGACACTAGTAGTCGAACTTGAACCAAATTTAATCAGATCAAATCTAGAGCTTAGTGAAGCTATATCATTAAGGTGATCCGATAGAGTACCGCATCAGTCGGACATATACTATGGTTTCTTAGTCTGGGATGGTGATCCTATTGAACTCGATGAGAACGATGAAAATTCGATCACCTATATGAATGCAATGCAGAGATCTGATTTTGAAAAATGGCTTGAGGCCATGAAATTCAAGATGGAGTCCATGAAGGTTAATAATGTGTGGACATTAGTTGACCCACCCAAAGAGATTAAACCCATTGGATGTAAGTGGGTCTTCAAGAGGAAGAAGGGCATAGATGGAAAGGTGGAGACCTATAAAACCCATCTGATTGTCAAGGGATACGTCAACATTATGGTATTGACTATGACGAGATGTTCTCTCCTGTGGCAATGCTCAAATCTATTTGGATAATACTTACGATTGCTGCCTATCTGGACTATGAGATTTAGTAGATAGATGTGAAGATAGCTTTCCTAAATGGAGAGCTGATCGAAGAGGTGTATATGATATAACCTGAGGGGTTCACATCCATAGATGAGTCTAAGGTATGCAAGCTTTAGAGGTCCATTTATGGATTAAAGCAAGCATCTCGGAGTTGGAACATGCATTTTGATAAGGTGATCAAAATGTATGGCTTTGTTAAGAATGGAGAAGAGCCCTGCATTTATAAATGGGCAAATGGTTCGATAGTGATATTTCTTATCTTATATATGGATGATATTCTCTTAATTGAGATTGACATTCTCGCATTCTAAGGAATAAAAGTATGGTTGTCATCTCAGTTCTCCATGAAGGACTTGGGTGAAGCATCCTACATCCTAAGGATGAAGATCTATAGGGATAGATCTAAGAGGATGCTTGGAATATCCCAGTTCACGTATATAGAAACCATACTGAAGAGGTTTAGCATGGAGAATTCCAAAAAGGACCATCTTCCAATAGGCTAAGAAATTTCTCTCTCTAAAAAGGATTGTCTGACAACTTCTGAAGAGAGAGAGCATATGAATAGAATCCCATATGCTTCGGTAGTGGGATCTATCATGTATGCCATGACATGTACGAGACTAGATGTGGCATACTCACTAGAAATAAGAGCAGATATCAATCTGATCCAGGAGAGAACCACTGGAAAGGTGGTGAAAACTATCTTTAGGTATTTAAGAAATACTAAAGATCAGTGGTTGATTTATGGTGAATCAGATTTGAAACTAGTAGGTTTTACTGACTCTAGCTTTCAATCTGACCATGATGACAGCAAAAATATGTCAGATTATATCTTTATCCTAAATAGTAGAGCCATCTACTGGAAGATTTCTAAGCAGCATAATATGGCAGAATTTATATGCGAGATGGAGTACATCGCAGCATCAGATGCCGTAAAGAAAGCTATGTGGCTGAGAAAGTTCATCACCGAGCTCAGAGTAGCATCCTCTCTTGATGGTCCAGTCTTACTCTATTGCAATAGCACTGGTGCCATTGCTCAAGCAAAGGAACCAAAGGCACACCAATGGACGAAGCATATACTATTAGATGTGTGCTTTAGAAGTCAGATTGGCTGACACTTGTAATACACTTCTAAGGATAATTTTATAATTTTTGATTATAAATTAATAAATAGATTATTTTCAATCATAGTGTATATTTAAAGTGTTTGTGATACATCCTTTGAGTTAATAGTAATGATAATTCATATTTTCAAGAGTTGAAAATTTAAGACATGAATTTTCATAATTAACTTATAAACTGCTCCCAACCGTAGGATCATCATAAGGATGGTGATCGATCCAGAAGATTGGTGTATGATCACTTTTTTAGGATAGATGTATCTTGAATCTATGGTGTGGAGACATCGAAATGAGAGTATAAGTACTCGTTAGAGAATGAGGGCACCGAGTGTGACCACCTCGAGTAGTCATAAGAAAGTCTACCTTCTCGTCGATGACTGGCTCGTTGCTATAGTGCTGTGTCTGATTCTTTGATTTGAGGTGCATTAACAGTTTACCTTGAGGGTGTTATAGTTTGACTACACCATAACCTGCTCTTCTAGTCATTCAAAATTCTGAGATGTATGTTGGCTATAGCATGTTCATTATAGAAATTGGATTGCACCAATTGGAGATCTATCTACCTCGATAGATGAGGAGCAGTCCTATGATAATCATGAGATTGAGTTCTTAAGTCCATGGCCATGGCAGAGTAAAGATGATAGAAAGAGTTTCTACTAGGATTTCACATTGAACTTGAATCGAATGATTAATTCATATGATGGATATTGGGTTTGACAAGTTCACCTTAACCCTAATCCTATCAGGGCTCAAGATAGAAGAACCCAATCATACAGGTAGCTGCATCGAGAGGTTTGCTTTTGATTCTAATGGGTTGCCACCATATACTGCTAGGTATCATTGGTGGATTTTGGGAGTAATTAGAATGATTTAGATGATCGACCATTCAATTACATGAATAAGAAAAGTTTTGATCCATTGAAAGATGTTTTGATGATGCCGATGATAGAGATCGTGACATGTCTCATTACCATATGGAACTGAATCTAACTGGATCACACAAATAAGGGTTTGGATCTGGATGTCATCAATTAGACTAATTCAGTTCAATTGATTTGGATTAGATTCAATTAGGTTCAAGAAAATTGTATTAGCACATGATTGAGCCTAACATTCTTCTTTTGTAATTATTTTGGTTCATCTTGACTGAGCCAAATTTATTTGGGCTCACTTAGAAACTTTATCTTAGTCTAACTAGAGCTTGTCTAGATTAAAAAAAAATTATCTTAATTCATTAGATGGATTTAAGACAACATCTGCCAATTCTTGTCACTTGCTAATTCTTGTTTTTGGACATAGGTCAATAGTTAACCCTAGACACTTGGACATAGGGCCATGTGTCATGTGCCAATAGGAGAGCACCTGGGGCTTTTATTCTCCTACTAAAGGAGGCAAGAGAGAGAACACACACCACCCTAGGCGTGCACTCCATGTGGATAAGAGATGGAGTCCCATATAGATGGGACTCCAGGGTTTCTTGATGGGTTTAAACACCTAGACGTCAAAGACTTTTGCTTTATCCAGTCTTAGTACCACTTATGTAGATTTTTGAGGGTCTCTCATCTGATTGGATCAGATGACATCATCTCATCAATCAGATTTAGATCTGATTGAATAAAGGGCTCTGATTGGCCAGGATGATGTGGCACTGCATGGCACAATAGAGTCTATTTAAACCCTATTTGCGCCTAGGGTTAGAGAGCTTCTTCCTTTCACCATGCCCCAAGGCTGCCCTCCTCTATTCCTTACCTCCCTCTGATCCTCTCTCTCTCCTCCATGCCTAAAGGAGTTGGGCATGGGTTCAAGTGCAATCCAAGGAAGAAAGGCGCCCAGATCAGGAAGAAGGCAGCATTACTGAAAGAGATGACTGCTGCTTCTTCAAAGTAGTTTTGAAGAACTTCAAGATCAGATCCAGATCTAATTTTTGAAGAGATGATTCAAAAGAATAAGACCTTCAGATCTTGCTTGAGTGGACATCGGTAGAGGCTAGGCACATGCGTGGCTCCTTCCAAAACCTCAGGATTAATCAAGATCATTGTAGGATAATCTGTTTACCCAAAAATAAAGGTATGAAATTAAATTAGATTTAATTTAATTTTTAATTTTTAACATCAAATCTTTAGAATTAGATCTGAGATATCTCATATATGATTAGGATCATAGAAAAAATTTTTAAAATATTTTTTTTAGATCTAATCAGATTTGAACGATCTTGTGATGGGAAAATAGGATTTTTTCTTCAACTGGTATTAGAGCCAGGTTGGCAGTTCATCAGATCTATTTTAGATATGATTTAATTCTTATTTATGATCTAATATTAAAAAATTTTAGATATCACATCAGATGTGATTAGATTTAAAATCAAAAAATTAAAAATTTTATGATTTAGATCTATAATGTATGAGATGTATGACGACTAGGAATAGAATAGTTTTATATGTAGTCTAGTATAATCATATTATTAAATTAATTAAATATGATTGTAGATATAATTTATTTTTATTTTTTTGATGTTATAATTATTATAATCAAATCTAAAAAATAGAAAATAAAATTTTTAATTTTTATTTTATTCATATGAGATATGAAAGATGCATGCTTAGACTAGTTATAGAATAGTTCTATAAAATATCTAGAATAGTTTTATTTTTGATATGATTAAATTTAAATTTTATTTTTTAGATATTATATATGATACATCAGATCTGAAAGCATGCATATTTAATTTAGTTATGATACATGAGATGTATACAAAATATGTATAGGTTAGATCATTAATTGTATATGCAATATATGATTTAGATCTAACTAGTTTTATAGTAGAAATTATATTTTTGATTAAGATGTTTCTCT